>WOGO01002259.1:0-16171 GCA_015342085.1 Leptinotarsa defecta | reverse complement strand
TTGGACCATATGTAGCACAATTTATTTTTTATCTCGAAAACAGAGAGAGATAAGAATAGGGCATTATCAACAAAAAAGTATTAAAATACTAAAGCAATTCCAAAAATGTATTAATATACGGGGTATTCCATTTAAAAAAATATAATTGCTAGGTCTTTTTGATAGAAGTGGCAACAGCGCAATGCTGAAAAATATTTTAGATCGATAGAACAGGTAAGGAAATGTGAAAGGTGAAATTTTCAGAAAAATCATGCTTTGCGTTTTCCAGACGCGTCTAACCTACCATCGACCGTGAGTCACGCTGTATAGAAAAGTAGACAACTGGTAAGGAATAGACTCACTCTGCCTTTTCTGCAATTCAAGAATCATATCATAAACATAACCTGATGTCATAGAAGAGATAAATATATAATTCTAATATTTCTCAGTAAATGAAAATCTCGAAAATACTTGATAATATAACTTTCTGATATTATTATTAGACCACACATCTAATTTGCCTGGAGATTGATAGACGAATGTTTCAAACACCTTTCACCAAATTAATATTAATCAAATTTCTTTTTTCTCAGCCAATTTGAAATGCGATGGAGATCCAAAAGTTTTAGAATATTTTAATGTTACCGCTAATGGCACAGACTTCCTCATCCAATCTACTGCCAAACTGACCGATGTCGACATTAACACTAAGAAACAGAAAGAAAGTATGGTGACGTTTACAGTTGATTGCAACATGACATGTAACGGTAATTCCAGCAAAGTGGTGAGTAACGGTCAACAACAATTTTTGACGAGATCACAATTGAGATTACAATTTTCACCAGAATTTTTATTCGATAATGTTGTCTTGAGAGATAAACATTAAATTTCATAACAAAAAGCAACCAAATTTTTTTTCATTATTTTATTCAATTTCAAATAGTTTCGTATTGAATGGTTTGAAAATACTGAAGTAGATACGAATTTTGAAAAAATATATAAATTTTTTGCCACATTACAAATTTCTAGTGGGGAATACTCGTTCTCACTTTCTCTATGTCTATGTTTCTATTCCTGGTTTTACTCAAAAACAGAAATGTCAGTTCAACGATTTAGTTTCATGATCGAGAACATATTTCAAAGTGTGAAACTGTTAAGGCTTACTTGCGATTGAAAATAATTGAAAGACACTGTGAAGTTATGAAATTGCTCATTTGTGATTGGCATCGAATGTAGCGAGATATTGATATGGTAACCCGTGATTCATTCGAAAGTGTGAGTTCTGGATCATTGCCCAGTTACCCAACAAGCAACATAACTGACACTTTTTCTAATAGTACATTATTCGACAAGCGAGAAATGTGGCCATAACTAGTGAGAATGAAATTTAGGCGAACGTTTAATTTAAGTTCATTATGCTTAAAAATAAAGACATTTATTATTATCATTATTATTATTAAAATACTTGGGTTCGAGAAAACGAATAATCAACCAAAGAAAATTATCAACATTTTAGAGAATCTTTCGAGTCAGTCCTTTTAATTATGAAGAACTCGATCTACTATGGAGCTATTTTTCATCCATTGTTACATATCGACATATACATTCGGGTTTTTCATGGCGCAACAGCTTCAAACACTACTCAGAATCATCAATTCTTTCTTGTTTTTGGTCGATTATGAGCTCCCGTGACACCCAATTTAAACAGAATTTACACATACCCAAATATTCATGTCCAACAATTTCCTTTGGTACCATTGGAGTCTCAGCCATCTCAATCAACTTCACTTTGTGGTCATTCCAAATTATTTTGTGGACTTTTTTTATGTTTTCGGCTTCATTGGTGTTCATTTCACCTCGTTTAAACTTAGCAAACCTCTTCTCAATGTTCATCAAGCCGAATCTTGGCTTCAACTCTATTTTTTCATTAACACACGGGATTCCATTTTATCCATTTTCTTCAAACTAACAAGAGTTGCTTCAATCAATATGTTTTAACCCACAAACTAATCGTCCGACGGTTATGAAATTTGTAGACATGTCTTTGAAGGTTGAGGTTAACTGAACATCATATGGAATTAATACTAATAGCGCCACCTGTGTGTTAACCTGAGGAACTTTCCAGCCCATCTAGTATCTTAGACACATTGTACATAATCGAAGAGTATTATTGACTGATAAAGATTTTATTTTACTCTTTTTTATTCCATTCTGATATTTTTCATCTATAAATAATTCTTAATCTTAATGATTTTCAGGGAATTCAGTTCATCGTATTCGATACCAACAATCATGCTCCTCAATTTCTGAAAAAAGAATACATCTACAGAGTTGCTTCTCCCATAATGCCGTTTGGTGATTTCACCGATTTCGGTGAGAAGTTAACAGCGGAAGATATTGATTTCTCCAATCAAGGGATGACGTTTACTGTAGATCCGGATGATTTCATCGTGACCACGGTAGTCGACGAAAAACAGTACACTGCAAGTTTGAGTGCAAAAAAAATTATTCAAATCACCAATCCCTTGACCTACAAAATCGTGGCAACAGTGAGTGTCATTGAATTATACGTAGTAATTGATTATTATTAGCAATACTATTTTTCAGGATAAAGGAAATGAAAAAACTCTGAGAACATCTACAGAAGTAACTGTTCAATTAGATCCTTCAAAGAGTTTGGACACGCCATCATTTCAAAATCCTTCATATTCGTTCGACTATTCTGTGAAGAATAAAATAGTGACACTCACTCCCAGAAATGGACCTATAAAATTAACCACCAATAAGCCAAGCGAAGTTATTCACCTGAGTTTAACAGGAGGTGAGTTGACTTCAAAAACACTACCACCAATATCATCACTCATTTCCATATTGAAATTGGTCTGCCAAAGTCTCTTAATTAGATCCTGAACTTCAAACTGTACAATAAATGACAATGAAATACTTACTCGTAAGGAAACACTAAAAACATTTACAAAATATATACAATATATCGATAACTTTGCTTGAGACAGTCATACCATACCATAAAATGTTCTGTGTTCAAAGGAAAAAACCGTATATTCAGGATAATGAAAATTCACACCAAAAAACATTAATATTGGTTTCTACAAGGATCGAATTTGAAAGTTGAATCGACTATTTCATAGTAATTTTGTCTTGTCAGTATCATTCATAACTTTTAGTACCTACTAGATATACTCTCAATATATTTTTATCAAAAGAATCGTTTGATCTTGCTGATGATGATGAACTCCAGATTGTGACAGTCTCGATGTGGACATGATCAACTCAATTGAATAAATAATATGTTAAAATGTGGTTTTCCTCAAATAGCTATCGTTTACATATGAACACCTTCGAAATTAGAAACCTGTGTGAAGTAAGGATTAACGAGGGTTTGCCTTTCAACGTGCGATTCTTGGCACGAGTCAGATGATACGCAGTGAATACACATCGTCCCAAAGTTGAAATCGAACCAACATTCAGAATAGTAGTAATTTCATGATTTAAATCAGAATGTGAAGGGTTTTTAATAGAAAACTGGGGAGAATTTTGAAATTTGTTTTGCCAATAAACTGATTCACCTCGAGTTTTGGATGATATTGATGTTTATCGCGCTAGATTTCTCATAAGAGTATTTGAGTTGACATATATCTTCAACCATAGTTGAATCACAATCAAACCACTTCTAACACACCCCATAAGAGAGCATAGCTATGATTTACTCTTCGAAGAGTTCAACTATACATCACTTAAAAGACGCCGCCAAATTGACGATTTAATTTTTATGTACAAAATCATACATAATCAAATCGACTCTTCTACTTTACTTTCATCATTGAATTTTAACCTTCCTTATATAACTTCCAGGTCACATATAACTTTTTACATCGACGTACCATACTCACAAACCCACTTTCACTATCCTTTGACATCTATGTTATATATTCCAAAAGCTACGATACAACATCTATGTCTATGTCTATAAATAAAATAAATAAATAAACATTGACTGTCGCCTGATATTTCCTTGTATTGAATTATGGCTACTGTCATTCCAAAACTTTATCTTTATCATGACAAAAAAATTCTTGTTGGCAGTTGTCGAAACAAGTGTCATAAGCAAAGCCATATATAAAGCTTGTTGACATACAATAAAAAATAATGAAGACACTATGGCTCCTTGGGTAACACGAGTAATAATGCAAGAGATTTCCGATAGAGTATCGCCAAGAAAAATTTTATATAAGCTTCCAAAAATAGTGCCTGAAGTGCTTTCTTCTCCCAATGATAAATATTCCAGAAGTGAGATTCAAGTAATGAAATATTATATACATAATAATTAATGACAAAACAGTTCTTTTCTTTTTCAATTATTTACGTTTTTCAATGTTTTTTCCTTTTGAAGACTAGTGTAGAAAAAAATATTTTTGTTATCTTGTCTATATGTACACAGTCAAAATTAATAGCGTTATGCCAACGGCAATCAAGAAAACGTTTCTTGCTCATTAATAACATCATCAGCAATTTCTTCAATGCAGTTCAACTATTAGTACCTAATAACAACGTTTACTTCAACTGTTGATATATCTTCAACTAACTCACACTGAATTCACAATTTCAGCGTATCAAGAAAATTTTGCAGCAGAGTTTAATACAAAGGACAATACCGTAAAACTGACTGCTACACCAATTTCATCAGATTCTTCCTTCACCATTCTCACCTTATCGGCGGAGACTGATGCCGTAGCTTCCACATCGATAGTTGTGTATCTCACTCCTGCGGAAGAATCAACGCCCAAATTCAGCAACCATTTTTACTCGGGGAGTTACACAACCAATAACACAATTGTGCTCGATCAAAAAATTGTTGCAACAGCCAAGAAGGGAACTCCTACTGTTACACTGGTAGGAGGTAAGTATACATATAATAATTGCTTATCTGTCAGTTTCAAAAAGTCTATTAGGCTTCGAATAACTAGCGAGACCTGTGTGATAATTTGAAATAAGGAATGATAACTTCATTTTTTCATATTACACTCGAAAACAGCGTAAGTGTGACAAAAAGGCTTTTCATACGAGTCGTACAATTTACTGCAATATTTTAGTACTTCGGCGTACCATAAAAGTGGAGTTTATACTACGTTTAAACGAAATTAGATGTTATTTCTATATTCTTACATTTTTACCAGTGCTGACTAATTACAAAAAATGAAATATAAACTGAATATATATTTTTAAATGAATAAATAATTGTTGACTTTTATTTAATTTCAATTGTTTTTATTTTTTAACAGAATTGCCTGTCTTATTCGTCCAAAGCCGCTATTTAGAAACTTCAGAAATGAAAATTTTCCTCGGATAGATTTTTCAATTTCTTTGGCGTATAATTTTCTGATTTGGGACAATATTAATATTGTGTTTAATGTTTAGACAAAACTGTGACCAGAGTGGGATGTCTATTTTTCGGATAATTCCTCTTAGTGGGTATATCAACACAACGTTTTCAGAGAAAAATACAATGCTACTGAATCTCACTACTGCCGAAACAAATTTTGGTGGAAAATCAAGAGCCAAATTTTTGTTTCGTTTTCAATTTCCTGAGGAATACACTGAAATCACTGCATTAGTTTCCATTTCCTATAGAATAATAATAACTTCCGACAATACAATTTACTCAAAATTTTCTCGATAGACAGAAAATAAAAATGGAAAACGAATAAAGAATACCAAGGCTACAGAATAAAAAATTGCCTCCTCGATCCAGGTATACCGAACTTTTGTTGGCCTTCATTTACAGCGGATATATCGGTGTATGAATGAAATATCGATTAGGCCAATCATTCACAGATTTGGAGTTGTGTGCGAAATTGGTCAATTTTAAGCCATCTTTCCCGTGTGTTCATTGGTGTTTCTGTAGCAATAGTAGAAAAAGTATTTTTTAACGGTTTCGATGATATAGCATCTACAGTATACTCGTACTCGTCGAGGATATGTCTCTTAACGCCAAAACCTAGATATTCATTATACTTCTTTGTTCCATTGACGAAAAGTGTTGGACAAAGGACAAGACATTTGTTGGTAAGATCATTATATCTATCCCATTTCAAACAGCAGAGTGGACCCCTCTTTGTTTCAATGAAAATAACGGCGCCCATTTATCGTATATAAGAGACATTATTATATACTTGTCATATGCCCGATTTTTTTGTGCCATTTTAGTATGCAAACCAAACGTTCTACTCTAATAGTCATTTTATTTCGATGAAAATAATCTTCAATGAACTTTTTTCCTGAAGTACGAAAAATCCCTCACTAGCAGGGCTAAAAATTCGGTAGGGACAAACACTGCCTAATCCTCATATATACATATGGTAAAGTACAATTAAAAAATGATGTTTTTAACAAAAGAAAATGTTCCTGGAACAAAACTAAAATTTGCAACTGTAAAGGATAACAATGTTGTAACATTAAAACGTTGATTTGCATGCCGTAATTTAAAAGTATCTAGACAAAAAAGGAAATTAATAGACATGTTAGTATACAGACTCTACTGAAAGAGTAGCGGTAGATTCAAACTGTAATAAAAGAAATTTAAAATAATTATGAATTTCAGATTTATTTACGAGCGAAATATGAATCAAATATAGATGGTAATGAAATAAATTTGATCAAAAATAATAAAAGATTGAGGTTATATCTCATTCTGATCAATTGTAATTAACTATGAAAAATTTACTATTGATTTCATGTTGAGAGCATACATTTGAATATTTATTAATTTTTTGCACTGTTAAATCCACTATCCTCGAAGCATGTATCCATTTCTTACATCTAACCTCATTAATATGTTTTATGAATGGTATAAAAAACCCGTTTTTTTTCCGGATATCGATTATCCGACATACAATTCGCAAAACAGCAATGCTTTGTTGGCATTATACTAGCACAAAATAACTCTTTATATCAGATTTATATTTTTAAATAATAAATTAATATTACGTAAAAAACACTGTTTTACATGTGTTATATCAGAAAAAACACATGTGAATAGTTTATGTTTCTCCCTATTACTAGTGCTGCCTCTCGTGGCACGTTCGCTATATTATTCTCAGGAAAAAGGCTCATTATAATGGTATCAGGTAAAACGGAAAATTCCCAGTACATTTTTGATGGCACTAGAATATTATTTTACCCCAATTGAAAACAAGTGAGTTATGATCAGTAAAATTTATATTTTTTATATTCTTTGTGACATAACACAATCGGATTGTTGCTGCAGTTTCATCATTGACAATTTCTATATTTTGATATGTGGAATTTGGAACCTCTGGTGAGAAATGAATCTTTTGAAAACACATTACCTTCGCCAAAACGCGTCGTGTGACAATCAACCCCTGGTGAGGAAAAAGTATTTTCAGTAGATTCTATATTGAAATCTTCATTCAGCTCCATTCTATCGACATAACTTTCTTCGTTAAGGTCATTATACTCGTGATGGAATTTCATTCATGTGTTGTTGTTTATTCCAGAAACTGACATGTTTCCTGAATAGATTTCACCATATCTCAGGCATTTCTTTTTCTGAAGCTCCCTTGCACATCTCTCTGACAGTCGTCACAACTACCAATATCGTCCTGACAACCATGGAGTACTTCCAAATATCCCAAATATGTTGAATGGGAGAAAATTGTTAATAATACGGAGGATGAACCTATGATCCAACACCAGGCAATGCTGTTTTGATCTACCAAGGTATCATCAGTGGTTCTGTTCTGTATTTGATAGTGGAAGATTGAGTCTTCTGTCGATTCCATAGACATCATTTCCATAGGGGGAATACTATTATCGACTATGTAGCGTTTTCATGCTATTATTTCAATAGTTTTGATATCAGAGCATTATTCGGAAAGGCACTCTTCTCTTTTTATAGTCAATCGCTCATTTCAACCAATAAATGGGTGTTCTATTAATAACCTCCGAAATAATTACCTATGGCTCCATGAAACTCGTGTACTGGTAGAACCCTCCTTTCACTTTCGATGGCGTTGTCTCTATGCGCGCAGATCAATTTCATCTTATATCATTTTGACAAATTTGTTTAAGCTACCCTTCCAAAAGGAAGACTAAGGTAGATCATATTTATAAATAGAAAACCTTTCTGTTTGAATCGATGATCTTGTGATTCACTGTTTGGTACAGTAATGAATATTACTGAAGTTTTTTCCCAACACCAAACCGTTATTTCAACACATCGACACATGTTTCGATCACCAAGTGATTATGTTCAAGAGAAAGAACAAGCTGAGTTTGAGTTTGATCTTTTTCTTGAAGATGATCACTTGGTGATCGAAACACGTGTCGAGGTATTGAAATAACGGTTTGGTGTTGGAAAAAAACTCCAGTAATATAAATTGATGATATGAGCTATGTTCTCCTATGTACGATATCTTGTCTCAACAACGTCTGCTATTTTTTATCATTCCATTTCAGTGATGATGCTGTCCAAGGCAACGAGTTATCAGATTTCATTAATTCATATATTGTATTCCCAATTTGATTGATTCTGCATGGGATTTGAATGAAGTCTATTTTGGTTCTTTCAACTCCGGCTCACCATTGTCGTGTTTACTGCCACTTTAATTTATTTACACTCATTTCAGAGTGTATGTTATGTATGTTATGTAATGTAATGTAATGATATGAGACAAACATATTTATTCTTCCATTTAGTAATATTGTCGGAAACATTTGAAAATAGTTTCATTATGGTTCTAACGCTTTGGCATATTGAACGAACATGAAATTCGTACAGGGCGAACTGTATTAAAGTTGATTTCCATGTCCTGCTAACATGCAACTTGGAAGGCTGTCTTTTTCACAGGAACTCACCAATCTGGTCAATAACAGTATCCGGATACACAATTAATAGTAGCACAGATAACTATGGAACATATTGATAAGCAATTAATAATAATAGAGCATATGTCTCGCAATGATAGATAAATGCCGGTTATCGTCACACTGCTATCCACTTCTCGTGAAGAATGAGAAATAGTATTTGTTAAAACTCAATAATACAGTTTATTGTATGATTTTCAATATAAAATGTTTTAGAAAAACCGCGACACGTGTTTCGCTATACAGCTTTCTCAAACGTAAAATGATAAGTTACTTCTAAATTACAACTATTTCATAATCTAACATATCACCTACTTGTATACCTACTTTCTAATGAATAAATCTACCTGAACAGGTCAGGTATGAATTCATTAACTATATGAATAAATTAAATTTCCGAAAGTACCATAATTATACTTAACTTTTCTTACCTGGAAATAAACAGATTCGATAATGGCGAATTATTCAGTTCTGTTTGATGATTCATAAGATATTGAGAGTTTCTAAATTTGTTTATTCCCACAGTTTCCAACAGGTTAAGTTTTAAACCTTTCTTCTGGAAATGGAGGGGCTTGAATTCATGATTGAACTCATGTCCTTCTGTGAATTAATGAGTGGCATATGTGTGCTCAATTTTTCCATTCCATGAAAACTACTTCTGTGTTCCTTCATGCGGGCTTCAAACGTTTTTCCAGTTTGACCAATATAAAACATCGGACATGACCCACATGGTATCTATCTTATACACTCCCGATATTTCTACAACTGAACTTTTATCTTTGTTATTCTCACTGTGCATGCCTAAGTTTTTGTTGGTTTTGAAAGCAATATTTACACTTGTGCGGAATATTTGAAATATTCGTAGTGGGTTGGCCTAAGTAGGTTAAGGTTCTATAACTTTCATCCTCATCTCTTCAAACTGGGTAAACTTCCTTCAAAACTTGGCTGTATAACTTTTTTGATAATAGAGAATGTATTAGATTGCTATCGTAATTATTGTTGATAGCTATATGTTTTATTATGTTCAGCCGTATCAGAGACGTATCCTTGGCAATAGTACCGAAATATCATTGGTAATAGGTAGAAGTAAGTACAATTAGCAAATATCAAACTTTTATGTATTATATGGTCTTCCAATAAAGTCAGTTGCCAATGATTATTCTTATTATTTCCAGCAAAGTTATTTTTCTCTTAATGCAATAATACAATGATTTCAATTATACAAGCTAACTTAGGCTCAGTGATACAGATCAATACAGTCAAAGTTGAAGTAGTAATTCAATGTTTATATGAAAGTAGTCGTTTCGGGAGAGCTTCATCTTCCAGTTTGTGTCTGAAAGCTATTTCTATACATGATCTACAATTTTTTTCAATTCATTTCATTTAATTGCTTTCTTCCTTCCCTTGGAAGTTTCCCACATTTTTTGTATAAAATGTCAAACATTTCTTTCCCAAAAATCATTCTTTCTAAAAATATAGGCACCCTTTTCAATTTAAACGAGATTCCAATGGCTGGGATTGAATCAAATAACTCAATAAATGTCATATATTATATTATATAGCAATCCTATGAATAACAAATTCAATTCTATAGCGAATGTTTTAAGTAAAAACTGAATAGAAAAAAGTTTTATTTTTGTATAATTCAATGTTCATATAAAAGTAGTTGTTTCGGAAGTAATCTTTCTTTGATGTAATTCAATGTTTATTATGAAAGTAGTCACTTCGAAAGAGATCTTTCTTCCAGTTTGTGTCTGAAAATAACTTCTAGGCATGATCTACACATCTTTGTAAAAAGTTCATTATGAAATTATTCGTTTTCGTCCTTCTTTTGTGATTTTTGTATAAAGATAGAGAACTAGAAAGCCAACACCTTTCTTTCCCAACAATTATTCTCTCGTACAAAACACCCTTTTCAATATAGAATAAGAAGTTTAAATTCTTGAAACTTACTTTTCTGAAATCTATTTTCTATTTCTTGTATCATTATTACGATAATGAATTGGGTACACAAAAACGCATTTTCAATATAACGTAAGGATGAAATTTTGCAAAAATTGCCATTTTCGAACTGGTCTTCAATCAAACAGACATTTATTATCTTCTTGGTAACTAGTTTCATCGAATATAAAGCGCACTCTGATATTCACCATGTCTCAAACTTTCTCAAACAACTAGTTATTATCAAAACTGAAAACATTATATACCGCATTTCTTTAATGTCCCCTCTTTTTATTTTTTGAACGGGTCAACTCGAAAAATTGAAATTTGAGATACTTAAATTAATGCATCAATACTTTCAAGATGGCGACTGGGTGCCATCTAGTAAAAAAAATAAATAAATGGAGTATTGTGACACATCTTTTTGAAGCTCCTGACAAATGCTTCACAACCCTAGAATATATTGTCAATATCTTCAAGCACCTACTACAAAATGGCGGAACTTTTAATAATTGTCTAAATATATTGACATTTAACTACATAATATGAGGTAATAAGCTTGAGGTCAGTTTAGAAGATGCTCGAAATGGTTGCCTTGAACTTCTTGACATATGAACAGCCTATTTGATATTTCACGCTAAACATTTTCGAACACAGTAACGTAAATATCTCTACAAATATGTATTATCTGCCGTATTACTTGTCTGGAGTAATGTGGTGGTGCTCCATCTTGTTAGAATACAATATCCATATCGAATTCATTAGTATACGCTTCGACGATTTCACTGATGAGATGGTCAACAGTAGTTTCCAACATATTCAAATACAGTTAAATTCTGATCAATAAATAGAGGTCCTACAATATGGTTTCCCAATATTCCTGCCCAAACGTTAATTTTTTCTGGATATTGGGTATGTGTTTCCCGGAAAACGTGAGGATTGGTGTCGCTCCAATAACGGCTGTCGTACTGATATTTTTTGTCGTTTTTATAAACAAAAAATAACTCAACAAACCTTATCGGGTTGTTGGAATTGCCATATGGCAGATAAAAAAAGATATTTCTAATAATATCGACAGTAATGTGTTTGTCTTCAGGAATTTATTAAATGTTCTGCCATTTTGTAGCAGGTGAAGATATTGATGTCATCTGTTAATTTCACTTTTGACCCGTTCAAAATATAAAAGGGGGGGACATTAAAGAAATGCATTGTATAGTAAAATTATCTAATTATCACGGATTCAGTATTTTGTATAATTTCTCACTACTTGAACAAAAAATAAAAGGATTCATTCATAATGGTAAATTTAATTACGAATCATAATAATATTGATTCATACAGACTTATTTTAATATTTATCAATAATACTTATCAACCATTATGTAATGTGTGCCCTAACATCTTTATGAACATACACTCAGTTCAGAACAGTTTAAAATCTGTTCAAAATCTGTTTTTCCGTTAACCAGCTGTTGCACCCCTAAGAACGACAACCCTTAGAAGTCGAAACTTGTGCGAGATAAGGATTAACGAGGTCTTACCTTTCAACGTGTGATTCCTAATACGGGAACAGTCTCCAAAGCTTTTGAGAAGCAGCCTTTGTAATTCCAGAGACATGACTGTGCCAAGACACATTGGTGTCCATTTCAATTCTCAACAATCTTATCGAAGCAGAAAGCGGAATTGTCTGTCCTGACATTATTATATCCGGTTCGGAGACATCTTCCTCTTGAAGATGATCACTTGGTGATCGAAACACATGTCGAGGTGTTAAAATAACGGTTTGGGGTTGGGAGAAAACTCTAGTAATATTCATTAATTCTTTAGACGAATAAGAGATAGTGGCTTCAACATTTTGCTCTGCGATATCTACTAGTAACAAGCACTTCTATTGCAGGAAAAACTTAGAGTGTTCGTCCATTTCGAAACGATTATAAAGAGTGAACACTTTGTGCAGTCAAGGCAATTTTTGAACAGTAAGGGATAACTTGTACAAAAATTAATTCTGTATTACATTTCTCATTTTTCAAAACCGTTCGTCCGTCTTCTAAAACATTTTAGCAACTGGAAATGATTGAAATGAATATTGCAGTACGTCTATTGCTTACCTCCATTCATTTGATTAACCATAAATTTGATTATAGTGATGTCATTATGATAATTTGCCCATCAGCCAACAGCAATAATTATATTTATCACTGCCATGATTTTTTTGTGTGCGAAAACGTATAAAACATCGAAAGTTGCACTGAACGAAGTGTCATTCGAGATACCGTTCTGCTATAATGGGATAAATGAACTGAAACATGCAGAAATATTGAAAGACTTCCGTAGAGCTGCTCGGCTTCCAGTAGTAATTTGATCTCTGCAATGAATATGCTACTTTGGTATTTATATTTTTTCCTTTAGTTGTTACCCGCAACAGCCGGTTATGACAGTGGCGTGTACAGAATTCTACGGGTAATCAGTGAAGGGAGAGTCTGTCGCATTAAGGATTTGTAGTTTGAAAGATCAAGTAGTTTTTCATTAAACTATTTTAAGGAATTTCACCTTCCACAATTTGAAAAACTGAAAATTGATAATTGTGTTTATTCCTGTGCTGAAAGTTTTATTGGTGAAACTTCAAGACTATCAATAGTGCAATTAACAGGATAAATATTGTAAGAACATAATTTGAACGATTGCCCATAAATTCCGCTTCAAGAGGAAGTCCAAAGAATCAGGGTATATTCTCATATTTGAAAAAGAAAATATTTCAAACAGCTTCTTAGAAATACTCAAGGTCATACCTAGCTACCAGTCTTGAATAAAGATACGGATAGTGGCGAAATAGTATAGCCAAAAGTTGTTGCGTTTGATATTTCTAAGGTATTTGACCGTGTATGGCATGGCTGACTAAAATTCGATACTATGGCTTGTCATGTCATTTTTGTGTATGGCTCTCTCAAACACTTTTACGCTCAACACTGGTGTTCCCTAGGGATCCATATTGTCTCCTACCCTCTTTTTATTGTGTATCAAGGACTTATTGGAAAACCAATAATCCAATATATTGCTTTGCTGACGACAGTACACTTGTCTCGTCATTTCATTTGGATTCTAGGACATCGGCTGCGGTTGTACATCTTTATCGACAGCAGGATGTTGCACATCTATGAGGATAGAGGTGATTTCGTTTGAATTCAATGCCACGAAAACCCAGGCATCGGTTTTCACCAAAATCCTGACATTGTATCCGAACCGGATATAATAAAGTCAGGGCAGACAATTCCGCTTTCTGCTTCGATAAGATTGTTGAGGATTGAAATGGACACCAATATGCCTTAGCACAATCGTCTCGCTGGAATTGCAAAGGCTGCTTCTCAAAAGTTTGGAACACTGTTCTGAACCAGAGAACTGTACATGTCTCAGTAACTTTTGATGCTTCATGAAGCTCAGATCAGAGCTTCTCTGGAGTATTTTTCTCATGTATGGAGCTTCGCCCTTAAGCATACCTTGAGTATGTTGGATTCCATCCAGAAAAAAGTCATCCGCCTTCTTGAAGACACAAACATTACTTGCAACCTTGATAGTCTGGAATATCGAAGAAAGGTTGGAGATTTATATCTCCACGGGAGGTGTTCAAGTGACTTATTTGATTCTACCAAGAGCCGTACTTATCAGAAATACATGATCGACTGTGACTGCTCATCGTTTCTTGGAGCGCCTTAATAATTTTCCTGTAGTGCTTGTGATTCGGTCTGTGAAAAAATTAGATAGATGGCAAAATTTATCCTTTAAAACGTTTCTATATATCTATATAATTTCTTAGCCCTTTTTTGAGAAGCAAAATTATTGAATACGACAAGTTACTGATGAAATGAACGTTTTCCGAAAGGAAAATGCTAGGTACAATAATTATTGTATGAAATGCTAGGTACAATTATTGTACCTAGCATTTTCATAAAAAACAATAACTAGAGAACGGTTATAGTTAGGTACATAGTACCTTTTATGAAATCATATTATTTTTCCCGACCTATTCCAAAGTTTAACCAAATACAGGGTGTTCCATTTAAAAAACACAACTTCCATATGTCAGTCTGTAGACTCTAAAATAATTTTCTTTTGCAGCCTCAATCAATACACATATAATGAAATTCAGAAATTTCGGAAAAAATTAATGGTTTGGTTTACAAGGGCCATGTTGTATGGGGTGCCCAACCTTGTATAGTAGATTTGTCAGATTGAACAAAATTAAGCAGTTATTGTTTTATTGAAATTATCCCTTTTGAATTCCGACAGAACTTGTGACCACCGTTAGGTAATTTTTTTTTTTCGTAATCTTACTGAATCGAAGAATATATAATGAATGTTTTATCAGGTTTCAAATTCTTCCAAACACATATGCCCCAACGATTAACGTTAATTGTACACCCATGGTTACACGTCTATAGCCGCAAGCGGACATTATCAATACCGATAACCCTCAACATTAGTGATAGGAAGGAAGGTTTCCACCCCAATCCTGCATCCGTACGATACGATTCAATCAATCGATATCACGCCGTGAAATCGAAAACCTCAGGCGCTGTCTCATCCCTGAATAAACACTTCGTTTCGAACGACGTCTGACAAATGTGGCTTCCCTTTAAGGGGAAAGATATTGAAAGTATCTCGACTCATATCATCGTGTTTTGAACATGCCATGTTAACTAATAGGAAAAATCCCTACAGAATCTTGCTATAATCAATAAGTGCTTCTACAAATATGAAATACAGAAAAAGTAAATTAGTCCTCAACAATCAAAAGGTTACTCGATAGTTCATCAAAGTTTTCAGCAACTTTTTTAGACTTACAGAATGCATTTGAGTCCGTGCAACATGTAGTTTTATTTAGAATTTCATTAGTTCGGACTTCCATTGTCTGATATTACATAAAATGATTTGAAATTACTGAAAGAACTAAAAAAGAAAAAATTGAAAAATTAATAGCAAAAAATAACGATTACTTTAGGCAAAAAACCTGAAATGAAATAATAGTGAAATAAAATATAAGTAAATATAGAACAATTGAACGAAAAATAACAAATTGAGAGATTCCAAGCAAAGTTAGTTCACGACGTTTCGATTTTTAGTATCCACAATCGTCTTCGGGTGATGACTGGACTTATTTCTCTGAGAGATGACTATTTATGGGTCATTCGAGTACTTTCACTTATCCCCGCTTTCCATTTTTTCTGCCTCACTGGTTTAATGGACGATGACCGTTTGTCGGGAGTTAGCCATTTTTCGCTTGATGATGGGTTTCCATATGTTGCACATCTCTACGCTAGCTTGGCTGAATACGTTGTTGGATAACATGTAT
>WOGO01002258.1:5914-16174 GCA_015342085.1 Leptinotarsa defecta | reverse complement strand
GTAATCAAGGAATTATCAGTTTTACGGATAACTTTTATATCAAGATAAGGAAGTGTCTGATCATTTTCTATTTCGATAGTGACCTATAAATTTTTATCATATCTATTGACAACATCAAGAATTTCATTAGATTTGTCATAAGGTAT
Source organism: Leptinotarsa defecta (assembly GCA_015342085.1). Lineage (NCBI taxonomy): Eukaryota > Metazoa > Arthropoda > Insecta > Coleoptera > Chrysomelidae > Leptinotarsa > Leptinotarsa defecta. The sequence goes on along the minus strand of WOGO01002258.1, from coordinate 16,028 downwards.
TGCACAAATGACATCGTCAACGTATTTCTTTGAAAAGGGAATTTCAAAACTCAGTTTGGGAAGTATGTTTTCAAAAAGATCCTCCATTACGTATTGAGCTATAATAGGAGAAATAGTAGCTCCCATCGCTGTACCAAGAATTTGCTTATAATATTTACCTTCGAAGGAGAAATAACTTGAGTTGAAGATGAAGTTAATTATTTCAATAAATTTTTTTTGGTTCATTGAATATTTTTTATTTATATCATTCCATCTTTTGATAACACTTTTCTCCACTAGATTCATAGGTATATTGCTTTAAAGTGAAATCACATCAAGGCTGATCAGAATATAACTATTATAGGAATTGAAAGATTCAATTGGGAGAGCCTGCATGGCTATAACTCCACATATGATAGAGAACTGCCACTAGCACACTTTTTCTAGAGCAAGTATTTATTCAAGAAATGATGGAAGATAATTTGATCATTTAATGCGATATCGCGTGAGATGGTAACTTGAAAAAATGTAACGTGAGGCATTCTGTTATGATGCCCATTTTCTACGATTTATTATTTCGTTATATTCTCTTTCGCAACTGTTTCTTTCTCATTGTAGTGTATTACGATACTATTAACTATGTGCTTGCAACGATATTTAGAAGTTTGAATTCTCATTAAAAAAAAAGTTAAATGATGGAAATTTGATGAAGTGGTTTTTGGAAGAAACGTGTAAGAAATACGTCTAATGTAATATGTCAATGAAATTGTAATTACAAATACTACCAAAATGCATAAACATATAGAGGTTGTTATTAAAAAAATATATTGACGATTAATTTTAATGAACGAAACGTTGCATTGAAAAATGGTTTGAACTAGATGTATTTTTTAATGCGGAACAACTTTTCTTAATAACGTATTCCGGGATTTTTCAAAGTAAGTGTACTTTACTCTTGTCTCAAAGTCATATATATGAGGGCTCCTCGTATATTACGGGAGTATTACTGTATTTTGTTGGTGCATGTTTAGTTTCAGGGGAATCACAAACTTTTATCAAGAATAACTTTTTGTCGAAAAACCCTTAATAAATAAGTTTCCCATATGGTGCATGCTTTTGGGACGACACACAGCAAAAGCATAGGTGTGCTACTCTTATAACATTATGTTTCCAATATTTCGACAATGAATAGTGTCATCATCAGAGAGCTACAAAATGGTAGGTCAGATTATATTATTTGAACGATAAAATTCATGAATTAGTTAATACTCAAAATGTCAAGTAAGGTTGTAAGGCAAAATGTTGATAAAATATAAACATCAAGTATTTAAAATACATTAATCAATATTATGATTTGAAAGTAATGAAATGAAATGATGGTGAGTGAGAAATATGAAGTTAATCACGATTTGAATAGATATTTGAATTTATTTTATGCATAAACCATGTAAAATTCAAACAGGTTAGTAACAAAGCAACAAAGTCATTTGAATTATATCTGTTCAAAAAAATCTGTTTGAAATCTATTTTTTCTTTAACCAGCTGTCGCACTCCATTGAACAATAACCCTCAGAAGTCGAAACTTGTGCGAGCTAAAGATTAACGAGTTCTTACGTTTTACCGTATGATTCCTAACACGGGTTGGACGATAGAAAGTGAAAATCGATCGTTCATACTAGGGCTTGACCCACCGACCAACACGACAGTCAATTCGAGTGAGTGAACAAAGCACCCACGTCGAACCGCCTGGCTACCAACCGACCGAGAAGCGATCACTTAGCCTAACCTGCTGGAGCAAATTTAGTCAAACAACAGTTGTAGGTGTCTTGAAGGAGTTATTTATAAAGTGAGAGAACATTATTATGAAAGGATATGGAACTTAATGAAAGAGGAAAAGTTATATTGATTAAATTACATCAAATGAGTAATCTTCTGGAATATCCCAATTTTTATCTGTTAGAAGTAAATATGAATAAAATTCACCTAAATGATTGACGTCTGTTCTTTTATTTAATAAATTTTGCGACTGTGAGATGAATGCGATTTCCAAAAATAGTCTCTTCGATACACTATTTTCTTTAGCTAAAATTCTGAGTGCACATCCTGAGAGGTGTGCATGATGAATATTTTCATCAATATAAATCAGAAAGGCATACATTTCACCGAGGCCAATCTAGAAAATAACTCCTAACCAAGTTTTTCTGACAACACATGCTAACGGTACCTTATGTTGAAATTTCTGCCTGTTTGACTTGCTGAAAAGTCACCACATTATAGTCTATATATGCCCGAGTTTTCCCACGTATCTCTTTTGAGTTTGGCGTTGAATAATATGCTTCTTAAATAATACTTTCTAGTAAATGACGTAATTATGCTGAATTCTGAATAATAGTTTTTTATATTTTCGGATACCTTTTCAGAAAGAAAAGCTAATGCTAGCATATTTCTTAGCTTCTTTAAATTCTTCATGCTTTAGATATAGTTCGTTTTTATTGGAGATGATTTCCTCAATTGACTTGACTGGAATATAGTTATTAGATGCGATCTGCTTAATGATCTTCATTTCTTCTGGAAAAATCTTCTCTGATGAAGGAATTAGAAATACTCTATGAATAATTGATCTGAATGCAGATAATTTATGTTATAATGTACTGCAGGAATCCATGGGGAGTGTACAGTTCGTAAACGTGTTTTTCCCATAGATGTTAAACTGTAATTCATTATTGATTTTCGTAATAGTGAGATCAAGAAAGTTAATGCCGTTGTTTTGTTCTATTTCAACCGTGAATTTTATCTTGTCGTAGAGAGTGTTAGGGAAATTCCAGAACTGACTTATCTCTTTTCGAGTCGTCGAAACCCACGAGAATATCAGCCACATATCTGAACCAAAATGATAAGACTTCTTTCTCATTTATTCATAAAAATATCTGCTAGTAAGGGATTCAACGGTGACCACATTTGGAATTCTGAATTTTACAGGTAATTTGTTGTATTTCAAATAATTTTGTTTCAGACATATGTCGAAGAGGTGGTATAGATCCTCGGTGATAAATGGATTGGTATTCTGTTTATCTGGTATGTCTTTCAGCAGAGGAAGGCATTCATTTGTTGGGATATGTGGAAACATGTTTTTCACATCAAAGGATAATAATCTGATGTTATCACTGTTGTTAATATTATTCAGCTTATTGGCTGGGTCGAGAGAATTTATAATAGTGTTTGATGGTGTAAACTCTTGTTGCGTCGTTGTTAACTCTTGTACTGTCGATGTGGGATATCACTGGTCTGATGGGATTCCCTCCTTTATGAAGCTCAATCAAACGATACATCTCTGGAGGTTGAGGATGCATATACGTTGTTTTCCTAGTATCCCATGTTGTGGGAAACAGCATCTTTGATTGTTTCAAGGCCCTCTTGACTCTATTAGTGAATTATTTTGTGGGTAACATCTAATGTGTGCAGTGTTCTGCGTTTTTGAATGGCACTCAATTTCTTCTACGCATACGAAACTGTTACCTTTGTCTGCCTTTGTTCAGATCACTGTTTGTTGTGGCTATACAAACATACAGTGAAGTTGCTGGATTCTATCCAGAAAAAAGCCATCCGCCTTGTTGGAGACGCGAACATCATGTGCAACCTTGATAGCCTAGAATATCGAAGAAAGGTTGGAGGTTTGTCTCTCTTCTATAGATAATTTATGTAGAATAAACTTCCTGAGAACGTTTTTCCAAACTGATTTAATCTTCAGCGATTCAAATCCAATGTGAATCGCTACTTTCGCACAGGCACCACTCGGAGAGCGCTTTAAGAAATTTCCTGTAGTGCTTGTGTTTTGTCCTTGAAAAAATGTTAGCCAGAATTACTTTGATTCGTAGGTAGTCACAACAATATTTCCAAATAATCATTGACACCTCGTTCAGCCACTTTGTAAATCTCAAAACAGAGAAAACATACGCGGAAGCTGGTCAATAATTGTCAAAATACTCGTAACTTCAGACCAAAACATAACACCCAACTCTCATAGTCATGTAGAAGTTCATGCAGGATTCCGGAATGAATATATTGTTTTCAAATTTTAACACTAGTGAACATATTTTTCGATAAAATTCATTTCTGCAACATTTTGGCTTTGATGGAATGTTTTTTTTACTAGCGTTTAATTAAAATCATCAAATATTCGATCACGTTGTTCAATCACTCAATATCAAATTGTGGGAACGAATATCATTAAATGAGTTCAATGTAAATAACATTGTACTGTAACATATAACAAAATAATGAACTCCTCTGATGAAATTGCATTATTTTATGCATGATAACATTATGATTATTTTTTTAATCGTGAGACTGTGGCTCTTTGTTATTAAGTAATACTTAAAATTACTTTAAAATTTTTTTAATGAAGTTTTTTTGGTAAAATTATTTGATTTTGATTCCCCTCAACATTGTCAAACAGGCCATGAAAAATGGTTTAAAATGAAAGCAAATCTACAATTCGAACCATTTATTTTCTCAGAAGGCTTGCCTGGATGAAAATATATAATATGTTTACAATTTTTGCTACATCTGCTATATTTATTGTCGTCTAGGTTTTATTATAGGATACATTTCATTTCATTATAATGGTACCATGATAAAAATAGTACACTTTGATATTCTCGTCATTTGCGATGAATAGACAGTGAAAAAATGAAGTGGATATTTTTTTCTCGTCAATTTTTCGAATCTAGAAATTTTTTAGATATGTTTTCATTTTATATCACCTTTTCACACGTAAGGTAACACATCATAATTATTCCCATTGAGAATCATTGCAGGCACTGGCGCAGGAATGAATCATTTCGTAATACATTTTATTATATTGAAAGGATTATATTTTTAGGAGTGATTAATTTTTGGGAAAGAAATTTTTTGGCTGCCTACTATTCCATCTTGATACAAACGAAAAAGTGGGAATCTTCCAAAGAAAGGAAAGAAGCAATCAATTTTAAAAGGAGTAACTCTATACATAGATTTGTAGATCATGCAAAGAAGTAACTGTCAGACACAAACTGGAAGAAAAAGCTACTTTCATATTAACATTCAATTACACGAAAGAAAAATTCTTTCGAACTAAATACTTTTATATGAACACTGAAGTTATACAAAAAACACTTTTCTCTTGTCATTTTGTATCCAAACATTCGTTATGGAATTATATCAGATATCATTCATAGGATTTCTACACAATATACTAAATGAATGGTAACATTTCACTTACATGGAACACTGTCATCCTCACTGGTAGACAGCAATGTTTCGCCATAAGGCTATTATCTACGGTCGCCTGGCTACGGTCGGTAGCCAGGTGGTTCGACGTGGGTGCTTTGTTCACTCACTTGAATTGACTGCCGTGTTGGTCGGTGATTCAAGCCCCAGACTGAACGAATAATTTTCACTTGCTGTCGTCCAAACCGTGTTAGAAATCACACATTAAAATGTAAGACCTCGTTAATCCTTAGCTTGCACGACTTCTGAGAGTTGTCATTCGTAGGGGTGCGACAGCAGGTAAACGGAAAAACATATTTTAAATAGAGTTTTTGAACTTTACTTCAAATAAATGACTTTTTAAATACTGATGATAATAATTCGAAATTTTGTTGACCTTCCCCTTTCTTAGGCATGAAAGAAAAGGTTGAAATAAGTTTATTTTTTGGGCTCGCAGTATTGCGAGTTGTAACAATACTGTCACGTTTTGGACTTGTGAAGATATTATGTTTATTAAAGTTTAATTTCAAGTCGTTAACTGATTGTTTCATTGCCCGAAATTTCTGGTGAATAGGTTTCGGGCCGAAATATCCGTAATACCGCAAAGTTGAAGAAGAAATTAATGTTTTCATTGCTTGTGTGCTATTTTCATTCATTATGACCATTCCGAATATGTGCAGGATCGAATCTCTCAATAAGGATAATTATGACCCATGTAAAATGCAAATGAATACTTGCCTCATTAAAAACGATGCTTGGGCTTACGTTAGCGGCGATCTTCCTTAACCGGTTTGATTTTATGAATGATGGAAAATCCAAGAAGGAGTTGGAATCATTGTTGAAAAATGGCGCCAAAGCAAAAGTCGGATATTATACTATCGATTAGTCCCTCGCAACTAAAACAAATCAAAAGTTGTGCTTCTTCACACGATGTCTGGTAAAAATTGGAGAACATTTATCAATCCAAAAGACCTGCTAGAAAAGCAACACTTTTAAAACAACACACATTGCAACGAATGTTGGAAGGCGTTGATGTTCGAGAACACATTTTTTAAGGAATGAACTGCCCTCTCCAGAAATGCTTCCTATCAAGGTTATCGAAGAAAGTGATGTTCGAAAAAGTGATACTTGAACTAAAATGCAAAATTCTATTTTTGGTAACAAAAAGTAAACCAAGTGGAGACATCAGAAAAAGTCACTCCCTAAAAATCCTACAACGAGTTACAATTCGAATGTGGATTATAACAATACGTTTGACTAGTGATGCCACAGGTGCAAAAAAAATAGGATATGAATCTTCGGAATGTAAACGAGATAAAAATGGACAACATTCAGCCAAGAGTGGTGAAAATGTTAGTTTATATACTTCAGACGCTATTCAAATTGGTTTACCCGATTATAGACAGAAATGATGCCTAGACAGTGGCGCTACTTCGCATTTGTTCAATGAATTGCAAGAGTTTTTTGGGTTTAATGATTTTCATCACGAAAAATTGAATCTTGCTACGATTGTTTCCTTAGAAATAATCGCGAGAGGACCAGATTCGCTCAAAACGAATGTATTTGGTGAAACGAAAGACCCTCAATAACAATTCGCGCGTTCCCTAACTGCGAACTGATAAATTGTCTGTTGGAAAAGTTACTTTAAAGGCCCCCACAGAAGTTATTCTTTTTCGACAGGATTACCCGACGTGTACAACTATTCAGGCAATCACGAACCGTGGTGGCGCCACACACTGCTCGGTTCAGTTTTCCTTCAGTATTGTCATTGTCATGGAGACGACAGTGGCGTTGTAATAAAAGTTAAATATGCTAAGAGAAAACTCTTCAAATGAGCAAAAGGGTGGTTTCTAAAAAGGAAACAATTCTCTCACGGTAACTTATTGGAGGAATTGCGGTTAGAACGAGGTGATTGGTTTAATTATCTGAGAATGGATGAAGACACGTACCTAGAACTACCTAGCTCAGTAACGCCTTCAATCAAGAAAGAGGACACTCTCATGAGACAAACTATAACCCCCCATGAACGTCTGACAGCCACTTTGAGATTTATCGCTATCGGAAGAAGCTACGAAACTCTTCGTACGCCTTATTCTTTTTCTGTCAGCATACTCGCTCGATTTGACTTTCCAGAGACATGGAAAGTTTCTGTATACTTCAATAAATTCCGTCATGAATTGTTTACTGCATTGCCTCAAATCACTCATTTTATATACACTGAATACGCACACTAGTGATATTCAAAATCTACTTCATGACTAACGGTCTGCCTAGCACATACGGGCCGACTTGAACGATCCCGTTCAAAACCGTCGTGAAAAATCAGATAAAAACTCAAGAATAAAATGAGTTTTTTTGGCACAGGCAGTAGAGAGTTTCTGTGACATGCTACGAAACGAAAGCTGGGCAGATGTCTTTGAAACAGCATTTGTCGATAATGCTTTTAATCAATTTTGTAGTATTTTCTTCAACTAGTTTGACGAATTCTTTCAATTGAAAAAGTGTTGGAACAAATGAGTTGAAAATTTTAAAAATTGGGTTAATACGGAAGTGAAATTGTCAAGTAATGAGTTGAAAACTCTGCATTTGTTGCATAAAATCTATCCCGGTACCTTTGACGATGTTGATAGAACGGCAAAGAAAAAACACATTGAATTAATTGAATGTACTGAGAAAAACCATTATCTGCATAAAATTATAAATGCTTCTGATCCTCATAAAGCGGCTTGGAATGTTATTAATGAAATTTCCAAATAATGCATAATGGCATCATACACGATAATACTGAGATCGTTGCAAATTTATTTAATAATTTCCTTATCAACTCACCAAGACAATTAGTAAGCGATTTACAATTCGATGAGAAGGCCGATTATCGCATTATGAATAAGAATAAAAATTTATTTTTCCTAATCCTTTCATACCGGGGGAACTTCTCTGCCTCTTAAGCAATAAACTTATGAATAAATATTCATCTGGATATGACGAAGTCCCATTAATTCTACTAAAAAATGCCTTCTTGCAATTATAGAATTCACATTTTTAGTGAACCTATAATTTCTTACAGGGCCATTTCCGAAGTCTCTCAAAATTGGAAGGGTAATTCCCATTCATAAGAAAATGGACAGATATAAATTAGAAAATTATAGACCAGTCACCATCGCATCGGGTTTTTCAAAATTTTTTCAACACGCATATCTTGATAGACTTTTGGATTTATTAAATAGGTTAAACTCTTGACAGATCATCAACACGGTTTTCGAGTTAATAGATCTACCAATGCTGCAGTAATTTCTTTTTTCGATACACTGTTTGAATATTTGGAGGCAGGCGAGTATCCTGTTGGGATTTTTTGTGATCTCAGCAGGGCATTCGACTGCTTCAATCATAATGAAATTATCTAAGAACAATTCGTTCAGGCTACTTTCAACTCCCTACACAGTAGGTTAATGGACTGACACCTCTCAGAAAACATCCACTCCTCTGTCTAATACCACGAAGGGCGTTGGATTATATCCGACAGTTGTCAGTGCAGGATTCCTCACTGAAGTTATTCCTGCATAAGCTGTTGGCGATACAACTGCCGCAATAGATTTTCAATTATTGGAATACACTTGCAGTACGGTTTCGGGCTGTTTGGCCACTCATCAGTGCAAGGTAGTGTATATCATCAACATAAAGTCGATGATTTCCGATAATTGAAAATCGAGTTCCGTCAGAGTATTATTCCTCAAACTAAGCTGAAGCATTGGGCATACTTGCGAGGAATTCGGCAAATTTCGGATATGCAGTTGGTTACCTCGTTCACAGGCGACAAACCAGTTGTTTGTTTTATGCGTCAGCTTAGTTCGAGGAATGATTCTCTGACGGAATTCGATTTTCAAGTATCGGAAATCATCAACTTTATGTTGATGATATACACTACCTTGCACTGACGAGTGGCCAAACAGCCCGAAACCGGTCTGCAAGTGTGTTGCGGCAGTTGTATCGTCAACAACATATGCAGGAATAACTTCTATGAAGAACCCTGCACTGACATCTGTCGGATATAACCCAACGCCCTTCGTGGTATTAGCCAGGGGAGTAGTTTTAGAAAAAAGGCAACAATATGTTACAATTAGTAACCACACTACGAGTACTTATGATAAATGTAATTCAAGTTTGTTAAATATTTCAATGGGTGTTCCGCAAGGATCGGTATTCGGGCCTATATTGTTCCTTTTATATTCAAATGGCTTAGAATCACATATTAGGAATACTTCTTTAACGATATATGCCGACGATACGTCTTTAATAGTATCTGACATGGATGAAAACACACTTTTAGAACTGGTGCGGAGCTAATTCTCTCTATCTCAATGCAAACAAAACACAATTGGTTAGATTTCAGAATCGACAAAAACATTGCTTGCCTATTCAAATCAAATTAGGAACATGTCAATTCTGGGAAAAGAAGAGACAAATTTTTTGGGAATTACCATTGATACATGTTTGATATGATAACAACACTGTTCGAATTTAACGAGTAAAATTAACTCATTAGGTTATCTCTTTAGAAACCTAACAGATACCTTGACAGATCAGCAACGGCACTATACCATGCTCAAGTAGCTTCCAGACAGAGAAATGGCATATGTATGTGGGGTAACTCGACTTTGATATCAAGTATATTCGTTGCGCAGAAGTATATGTTGAGAATAATGGCCAAAGCCTAAGAAAGGGCCTCTTGCAAAAGTTCATTTAGACAATTCAACATTTTAACTCTTGTCAGCATGTATTTATTCGAACTGTCAAATTTTGTCTTTAAAAACAAACATAAATTTATCACCAATGAAATCATACATAGTAGGAATACTCGTCAAAAATATAACTTCCACATACAGTATTG
>WOGO01002257.1:0-16176 GCA_015342085.1 Leptinotarsa defecta | reverse complement strand
CAGGTAGACTTTCGAAAAATGTATTGATACCTGACTTTTTCAGGTATATTTTTTCAGGTAGATTTATTACTTAGGTAGACGAATATTTACGAGGTTATAGTATATAAGGTGTAATTTAGAAGTAACTTTAGTTATGCTTGAAGAAGCTATTTTATAGCGAAACACGTGTCGAAATATTTTTTTCCGTTAAGCAGTATTTCAATTGAGTAAATTGTCTACAATGAAATTGTTTGAGTAATGATAACAATTATGTACTTTTGTGAAATATAATTTTTCTTGAAGTTTCAAGTTGCGAGGGAAATTTTTTACTTGCATTGATTGTGCAAGTACAGTTTTACAACATTACAAAGCATAAGAACAATTAAAACTGTACTGAAATTTCACATCTTCGGTAGCTTACATCTGAATTTTCACAAAAATAGCTGACAAAACATTTTACTCCGCGCTTTTAACTGAAACTACACCGTTGCGGGAGTGAAAGTGGTGTAACCAAGAGATCTCACATCTGAAAAATAATATAGGGCCGCCACTGAACAGAATCGCGTGTTAATAGTGTGGCCATATTCAAATTGTGTCCTTTTCCATATTACTGCATTCATTTTGTAACTAACCTTTTCTTTTCCTAAATATTCAGTAAGCTATTTTAAAGAATATGTTTATTCATAGTGAACAAGACAAAACTTCCTCATAGATATTTTCAGACGATTATTCCATTCGGATGAAAATATAGTGAATTTTTCCCACTGTAAGTTCTTTCTCTGCTGGCTGAAAGTTGGGATTATATACTTTTCTCTCGTTTAGTTCATTGAAACTTTTCTACGGATGAAGGATATAGTCTAAGTTTAAATTAGCACATTCCACATTTTTCTTCTCCTGGCAAGAAGAATGTTATTAAAAATATTGGAAGAAAAGTAACTGGGTTCGACTCGAATATTTTTGTCGAGGATGTTACATTCACAGTTTATTTTCTGGATAACTACTATCTGTTGTAAATACTTTTCATTGATGATTTTGTCGGAATAATAGATTACTACAATTTTCCAGAATAATAATGTTATGACTTCTCTTGAAAGGCGCATTTAATAATAGAATCATACACTTTTTTATATTCTGTATGACCCACGAAGTCGGGACATACTAATACGGCCAGAGTTGCCAGGTCATTTTAATACTCAGCAGTAGATTTTGTCATAAACATACCTAATGGTACCATACAAGTTTTATTCCACCACGACCTATCATCCCGGAATGTGTTTTCTCTGAACAGTAGTTCGATACACACGTTTCATATCGTTTGTTTCATGTCGTTTTGTCTTGGTGTTGTCTCGAAAATTTGTTGTTGCAATGATTTTTATTTTTTAAATATGTATATAATATGATTTTAAAAATAGTAATATTATCAACACATAAAAACTACTTTTCGAGCCCTGAAGAATTCAATTAAATTCGAAACGTCGGCAAAAATACAATATTTTTTTTTAGAAGAAATTGATCCTATTACCCAACCAGCCCCTTTTTCAGAAAAAAAAATTGTACCACTAAACTAGTTAACGTTCGCATTAACATTTGAAATTAATCATCATTTTCTGCATTACCGAAAATATTCCGTAGATTTCATTCAGACATATATATAACATTTTCTCCGGTTTCATCAACTGATTATATTCAACCATTCTCTAAAATCGAATAAGGGACCTTCTCTGTGTGTGTAGAAATGCCATTCTCCGAAATCCACGTATTTTTAAGGGAAATTTCCAATTCCGAAGGATCGAATCAGTATGGGAAGGGAAAGTAATTTCATTTGCGGTTTGAGCAAAGTATTGTCCCAAAGGACACGGCAGAGAGCAGACCTTTTCGAAATGAAGCTTTCTATTGTCCCTAAACATAATACAGACCGGCGATTCTGTCTCCGCTTTCACCTCCATATTCGATATGTGATATGAAATCTGAGGTGGTTCAGTGCATTTGGTTTATACTAGGGATGAGGGGGAACATCCCGAAGATTTCAAGAAAATTGGTTATGTCGGGGTCTATGTTACACAATCTTAAATTTTTTGATTCCGGAGTTTTTCTAATAGTTTTTCCATGTGTTCTGGATTGAGTGGAGAAATATTATTATAATAAATTGATGAATATTGTCGTTACTACGTGGTAGGATATCATAATGAAAAGAGAAATGAAAACTTCTATGTTTTTTACCACTTTTATTTGTAATTAAGGTTACTGCAGTTTTGTCTTATATGGACATCCGCATTGTGAACTGTAAATTTAGGTACTCAATCAAGTCAAGTACCTCTATTTCTATTAGTACCTATAGGGCTGGTATATAATGGCGAATGTAATGAATCATTGTTAGTTTATTGTATAAGTTTGAAAATGTCCATATAGGACGAAACTGCAGTATTGTTAGTTACAAATAAAAGTGATAAGAAAGAGAAATTTTCATTTCCTTTAAATATTATTATTCGAGTGGACAAATAACCCTTCCAAATTACTTTCGATGGACCAGTTATGAAATACAATAGAGAAATACCGTCCTAAAAGGAATTATATATAACGACATAGTTTTCTAATGATAAACATTTGGTTGGATTTTAATTTTGATAGGCAGTATATTCAAAAAACCCGGTTGATTTTTATAATTTAGAAAAATCTAATCTGAATTGTACATTAAAGGGTATCGCGATTGAATGTATATACTTTTGATGGAGTGAGTACTTTTGATAGAATAAGTTCTGAATATGAATCTCATATAGTTGTTGAATGTCGTAAAAATAAAGACGCTCTAACTGCTTCTATGCCAACAATAAGTCATTGAAGTGTACACTGCTTAGTTTTCTATTACCACACCCAAATATCTTCAGTTTTTTCTTAATTGGTCAGCAAAAACTACCCTCCATGATAAAAAGGCTCCACGGTCATCCTTCAGAAATCATCATGATGCTTGGAAGAGCTAAGCTTGACATAAATAGCCATTTTAGCACCCATACTTCGAGCATTTAAGATTTTTTTGTAGTGCTTTTGTGCATTTCCATATGAAAAATAGATTTCTCTCCTTTTGTCCTGGAAATAAATAATGCTCAATATCTCTCCTTTTATGTTGATTTTATGTTTCAGGTCCGATTATTAAAGATGCAATTTCAAGATAAAGAAAAATAACCCAACTACATGACTGATCCATTAAAATATTCTGAGATGAATTTTTTCAATAATTCCATGCCTCATTTTTGAAATTATATACTTGTATTCATGAAGAACTCCTCCATTGATATCCATTTATTTGCGAAGAATGTCAATTCCTCATTAATATGTATGATATAGCGTTGACCAGGTACAAATTTCTGCTTGAAGTTCGCGCATATATTCGTTTTTCGCATGCTTTGTGGCTGGGTTGAGAATTTGACATTTCATGAAAGTCGTTAGGTTAGAGTTGGACATTTATTGATGAATGAATGAAAGTTTTGAAAGAGTTTTGTAAATTTGCCTGCTAATCGGCAGGTACAATTTTTTTGGCTAAATGGTTAATTACTATCATTACATAGAACCGAACCGAAATTGTTTCTCATCTTATTTACATGTTTTTGACAAATATGATCACATATGATATGATGAAAAATAATTTTCCTTCTACTTTTTGAATGTTTGTTGTTGATAAATCGTATTATAATATAATATTGAACTAACCTTTTTATAAGAGATTCTATAATGTTCCGAGGATCATATTCTGCTCGTTTCATCAAATTTTTCATAATCACTTTCAAAAGCGGTGATACTTTTACGTTATATGATCACTGTCAAGAGTATATATCGACCGCACACTGAACACTGAGTAAGGCGAAGAGAGGCGAGGAAATTGTTTGTCCCAGATACGGCTACGTGTTAGAGTGAAAAGAAAGGAAAGCCAGACACACTGGCATCATTATGCATTACGTTACCAATGAGGAAAACAAGAGGATACTTGAAGAGGTGGTCCAAAAACGACTTTCATAACTTTGTTTTTAGTCACTTTCGCTTGGTTATTAAGGACGTTGCTATATTTAATGAGTAGTAATGAAGAGTTTTTTGTATAAAACTGAAAATACTGGTGAAATATCTCATAGAGTTCCTTAACTACAGGACCTCATTACTATGACTATTATACAGGGAGACAAGTTGCAGAAACTTTTTTTGATTTTTTTTTTCTGCTCAATTTACATCGATTCATATCATCATAACGATTTATTGTATAGGTCATCTTGAGGTCAACCACATATTGAACAACACCCATTTAATTAGAGTTTGTTCAATAGTTTCAAGTCAAGTCTGTTTCAAGATCCCTGTGACGTGTTTATTGTTTGAGTTACGAACTTTCAGTCATTCAAGGCCAAATCAGTTTCCAGTTGATGAAGCAAATGGTTGTGTTTACAAAATGAATCGAATTATTTTCAATTACACTGGAACCAGCAGATGAGACGATTTTATTTTTAGATCAATCAGGCAGATGCATGATCTGTATTCGTTTATTTATAGAAAATACTGGGATTGAAGTTTTTCATGTACTGTTTTTCCTCAGATTATAAAACTTCAAGAAACCAGTCAAAAGCTCTACAAATTATAGTTCTCTCATGTCAAACTTTTTTGGAATGTGATACTGATCAATAATAAACCATTATTTCAGAAATTATTCTCCTTTGTTGATCAGCTAAAAGAGCAGAATCTAGGAATACTAACTTCATCATGAAAACTTATGATAGTAATGTACAGTTTGATTTTACAAAGGCAAATCCATCAGTCACAACATCCATGGTAATATTAATACGGTCATTTGGAAAAAACCAGCAACCAGACATTTGAAGATGAGAAATTTGACAGGGTATATGAAGTTTAAAGAAAGTCACTTTCACGGTTGAAGATAACTGTAGGAAAGCTTTTTTCCGGGTTTTTTTAGTCTGCAGGTTTTTATGCCTAATGTTTCGTCTACTACTCCGGTAAACATCATCAAAGGCGATGTGATAACGGTCTCAGTGTCCGTCGTTCCGACCACATCAACTACTATGCTGGTTTTTGACTCTGGCTTAAAATTAATATTAGTGGGCTTGGTTTCTCTTGATTGGATTAACTGACCTTTCTTGAGTACCATTAAGGTAGCCCAATCTTATTGATGTTCATTGCCTATTCTTTTCTATTGAAATTGAGGAGAGGTAACCAGATTTTATTGATGTTCATTGCCTATTCTTTTCTATCGAAATTGAGGACAGGTAACCAGATTTTATTGATGTTCATTGCCGTTTCTTTTCCATTGAAATTGTCCCTATGTTTTTGAATTTTTATTGTCTCGCTATATACTCTTAGATGTAGTGTATTTCTGTATCTTCGACTGAAATAATGTGAGTGCCTTCTTTGTTGAGAACATGTTGGGCTACAGCTTATTTGTCGGTTTGTCCGAATCGACAATTTTTCTTGTATTTAGAGAGACCGGTAACCAACCACATATGAAGTTTGGTAGTGGGGACGGCTTGAAAAAAATTAAGAAAATTCAGGACGACAGCTATAATACTGCTTTTTTGGACCACCTTCAGTTGGAAAAGTCGTTTCCTTGAACGTGTGGTTTTCTCTAACACACTGCAGTATAAGTAGGGTCGCTTTATAATTTTTACTTTGGGATTCTCTTTGAAAATGAAGGTTTTGGCTTTCTACTTCTCTATCTTTGTGAAAAGAATTTGGGAATGTTTCACTATTTTCAATCTCTCACAAATCCACTTTCATAGACTTTCTTGACCAGCTTTCAGACCGGTCAATTTCGTTACATATGCATTGAATAATTCATGAAATTTTTCAGTAACATATTCATATGAAAAATTTTCTAACCATAACAATGGATCAAATGTAGGTAATAGTGTTTGCTTTGTTAGCAAAAGTTACAAAGAATAACGTTTTGCTTGACACTGACAACTAAACTATATTACTCCAATAAAAAAGCAACCCAAACAATTAAAACATGATCACCACGCCCCATATTATCAAAAATATGGGTCGTTACTTAGTACGACTCTGTAAAAGCAGCCTTGTATGGGAGATCACGTGCACTATGCATGATAATGTTATGGAGCATTATGCTGATTGTTAGGACAGAGTGTAAGTCATTTATTTCAGAGGTCTAATCAAGGTGTCTAATCAGAGGCCTAATCAAGGTGATAAGTGAAATGTATATTTGTACCAAACAAATATTAATGGGTATTCAAAAAAATTACAATGAGGGTACTTAACTCTTGTTAACAAGTTGAACTTCAACTTTTCAGGCACCCTTATATACAACTTTTTTTTTCTCAAGGGACGTATTTTTACGAAGGCAAACTTTTTGATCAAAAAAGAACTTTTGTCGAATGATGAGAATTTTGGTCCGTTTATTCTGTTGTCTTCCACATTGCTGAACATACTGTACATGAAAATCTGGATGGTTCGACTTTGCTTAATGTGCAGGAATTCGAGAACAATCACATCAAGGGCAACCGCGGCCGCTCACAAGACAGTAAGTTCCTTGACTTTCTGGCCTCGAGCCAGAACAGCCCCAGCCATAACAGTAAGTAGAAATTCACGAAAACAAACAGCATAAACATCAAGTCAACAATTCAAGGAAGCCCGCATTACCTTCGCTCATTACGGAGACAACAATTAATGAAATGTTCCACCAAAATGGCAGCCGTTCCATACGTATAGATCGAGGATGTTCGGCACACTGCCGAACGGCGCATGCGTTGTACGACTCGCCTGCAAATTCTGTTGCAGCTTGTGTCGCAGTCATTACCGTTGAACCGCCTTCCCCATGACTTGTATGCAACTGTCGAGCGGTCAGTGAAGTGGGCAAGGGATCTCATGCTTCTGTATTAGCATGAAGTATTCATGTATCATTGAAGGATGCCTTGTTTTATTCATCGAGGAGGTGACTACATGCGAAATGTGAGATGCTACCTGGTCTTTATGTTGTGAACCAAACTGGCACTCTTGTTGGCATAACCTGAGCCCAGTTTATTACTGTCGGACAGTATAATCATAATTGAATTGAAATCGCAGAAACTTTTGTGAATGATGTGCAATAATATATTGATGCTCGAAAAGAGTCAAACAAGGCTTATTTGGAATTCTTTCAGATATCGAAGTGTCTGTGCTAAGATGTTTCAGCCTCAATAGTAAATCATCGGAATGTCGCATAGTATTTTCTAATGAAGAGGAATGAGTACTCAATAGAGGGAAAAAGTTCCTCTGAACATAGTTTCCTGGTTAATGTTACAGCACATTATTTTCAATATGAACGAGTTGAAGAAAAAAATTGAGTCAACATCTTCTCTCATGAAGACTCCATCTATGAGATCACTAGAGGACTAGGTCCATGAATATCAAGCAGTCAAGACAAGCGGAGCTCCACAACGGTCCGTTGCAAAGTGAAGCTTTGACATCGACTCTGAAGATGACTTATTCTGTTGTCTTTCACTGCAAGGCAACTAGTCGAAACTGTAGCCCAAAAACAAAATATTCGTGATCCACCACCAAACAGCGCTGTTTCGAATCGCCATAGGTATCATTAGTGGTGCTAAGTGGAATCACGAATGCTGTACTTAATGGAACTTAAAATTTCCCGAGGGTGGTTTTCGTACTACAGGGGCAATGCAATTGGGAGATTTTTGAAGGCCAGAGTTTGGCTTTTCCAAGTATTTTACTGTTTCGACGAAATAAAACACAATTGAGCTGCAAGGATCGTGGGCAGAAAGAAATTCCGTTGCCAATCTCAGATCATTATCTACCTCTAGAAGCTATGCATCTTACCTTGTAGGCAGGGTAATCAACTTTTCAGCTTGTTCGGGTACTGTATTGCAACACATGTTTCTATATTATGTATTTTTGCTTGAAAGATGTAAGAGGTATTTCCAAGAAATTTGGATTACATAAATCTTGGCTGTGTGACTCACACGGCAAATAATTTGGTACTTCATAGGCTTTAATTCCATGTTATCTGCAGAGTCTTCGTTTGGCCACAGAGCATGTTTACTATCTGGTGAATTCTGGTTACTGCTCAATTCATAGACAACTTTCCTTTTATAGACAGGTGATAGCTAAAGATTCAGCATTATTTTAGAGCAGCAATGAATAACATGATACTTGTCGCTATGATTCTCACGACGAACGAATCATTGCATGTTTTGCAATTCAGAATGTTTGTTTTACGATCTTGAATGGTCTACTGTGAAGAGGTAACTAAAGCACTTCGTCCACCTCATCGCTTTTGATAACGTCTAACGCAGTTGTTGACGAAACGTCAAGCATAAAAACGCGCATGCCACAGCCATCAAACCCGGAAAATAGCTTTGACACAGTACTTTCTGGCCATTAAAGTTTACACGTTATCAATATGATGATTCCAGGTCAGTTTTGAACCTATTCTAACGACAATTTAAACATTTATTTATTGAGTAACGCATAGACTCCAATAATAACGATAACTAGTGATAGCATTGTACTTAAAAATGTTCGCTTCATCCTTATTAATGAATTACAAGAAATATAAAAGTTTTCTGTGATTTCTTAAATTTTTCAGCATGCAGAGCGCAATTATCTTTTGAAAAAACTCTTATTATGTTGTAGTAGAAATATTCACGCCCAAAAATATGAATGTCATATCCAGTGGTACTTTTACACATTGAATTTTATATTATTGATAAAGTAAGGTAAAATAAGAATTAAGTTCGTCAGATTAAAATTCAATTTTAAGTTACTTTAGCGTCAAGATGATCTGGAAATATGTCAGTGTACACAATAAGACAATATGAACTAATGTTATACCACTAACTGCTATATGTAATAATTTGAATGAGGATTTCGAGGTGATGTCTTGTATTTGGTGGAACTAATTAGTTGACATTGTCTTGGCATTGTTGGCATTGATAAAAAACTCACCTGAAACGCTCACTTGGTAAAAATTTCATACAAAGGCAGACTGTACCTATGGACATGTCGAAGGATTTGTGGTAAAACTTGTCTGGCCATCAGTACCACACCGTCAGCGGCCATGGTGATCCTTCTAGATCTACCTCCTCTCCACATTTTTCTGTATAAAGAGACTAGATGCCAGTTGCACAAATCAATTTAATGCAGAGTGCAACAGACTGTTTTATGCCTCCAACTGTCAACTACGAATTGCCTTATAAAGTACTGTTTCCAAGGAGAGAGGGTGGATCCTTCGGGAGAAGGAAGTATTAAGAGCAGATAGCTGATGGTCCAAAGATGGATCAAAAACACCTTCCGGTTCTGGTGCAGGTGTTTTCAATCGCAGACCCAGGATAGAGAAATCAACCTGCCTAGGAACCTATTCCACTATATTCTCAGCGAAAATTTACACTACTGAATTGTGTGCGGAAATATTGGAAGATTCCAACTTCATACATAAGTCAATAAAAATATTCTCGGACAGTCAAGTGGCGTCGGAAGCTCTTGGCTCCTACCGAGTGACATCTAAATTGGTAGCAAATTGCCAAAAACGAATTTCCTCGATAGAAAGACTTAACAGATTGTCTCTGGTCTAGATTCCTGGCCATACTGGTCTGGAAGGCAATGAAGCTGCTGACTCCTTTGTAAAGGAGGGTGCTGCAAGCGGCTTCATAGGACCAGAACCTGTCATTGTCATCGCTTTAGGCTTTGCCAAACTAAGATTGAACATCTGGATGGCAAGAAGATTAATGGACGTCTGGCAGAATTTTCCAGGATTGGCTAACTCCAAGGCGTTTATTCAACCTTCGAAGCTTGACACCAAAGAGTTGTTGGACTACAGTAGGGATGAACTACGATGTCTAACAGGCCTTCTTACAGGTCACTGTCATTTGAATCATCATATGCAGACACTTAGACTGTCGGAAGACAGTGCGTGTCGTCTCTGTTTGGAAAATGATGAAACAGCAGAGCATATACTTTGTGCCCCGCTGGGGGCCAAATCAGGTCCTTAGAGTTCGCCAGATCTGTACTCTTACCATCTGACCTGAAAGATCTCTCACCATACAAGTTGATCGGCTTCGTTAAGAAGAATATCGAGGGCTTTGTTCCCATTTTGGATAACAGATTTCCATCAATAAAATTCACGTATGAGTTAGGAAATAAAGGACAACTTTCTTGACGTTTGAGTAATGAGAAGTCAATATGGAGGGCTAGAATATGATGTATTCAGAAGATAAACAAGCACGTACAGGTATATTCCTGACAGTTCCCATTACTGTGGACAGCACAAACGTGCTGGGCTGAATTTTCTAGTGCATCGTCTTTTGACTTTTTCTCTCACACATAGAGATTCGCAAATAACAATATAGGAAATAGCAGCCACTAACGGTTTCTCGAGAGTATTGTAGATGACATAATAAGGAAAAAAAAGTTTAGGTCGAAAATGAATGAAATCTCGACTTTTAAAAACGACAAAAACTAAGATGAATATATTTCAGTTCAATACTACCAATATAAGAAGAACTTTATGAAGATTTTCAATAACTAGGTACGAAGGTGGGTTTTAAACAAGTTATATAATACAGAGCCTTTTAGAACGTCTAAAAGACAAAGTCGAGAATTCGGAAAAGTCTGGAATTTACGAAATTCAATGTATTATGGACAGACAAAAAATCTATTATATAAGGAACACTTATCACACTTAAAATATGGAAGACCTGAAAAATCAGCAGTCGGCCATCATATTTTGTAACAAAACCATTCCATAGAGTTCATTTCATTAAGATTAGTAAGACAATTGAATAACAACAGCAGTCTAGATGCCTATGAGAGTGTAGAAATAAGTAAACATAATAATATTATGAATAGCGATGGTGGACCAATACCTAGCAGTATACTATATAGCTTGTTGAAATGATATATTAATCATTAGATTTACCTGAGTATTACATAAGGACATATTTTAAAATTAACTTAAGACTAGTAAAGGCAATATTGTGAAATCATATTTTAATTATTAGATTTATCTGATTATTACATAAGGGTACATTGTAAAATTAATTCGAGACTAGTAGATATAGCAAAATTGTGAAATTAATTTAAAACACTTAGACGCAGGTACCTAGAAGAGGTACCTAGGATATAAATAATGATAACGTTGTAAGTAGGAATAGTTTGATCTTCCTCTTGAAGGTGTGTGTTGAAAAAAAAAACTCTAGTAATATTCATTACTACACCAAAGGTTCCAAACAGTGCATCACAAGTTAAAATTTGAAGATGAATTTAAAAAATATTAGAGTTCACAAGAAATATAAAAATGTTAATCCATAATGAGACTTCGAAGTGAAAATTTTGAGTTAAAAGTCGTAATCATGGAAAAATAAGTATATGTAAAAATTAAACTACTTACATGGATTTTTTGCGCTTGAACGCGAACACTGAAAATACCGATGTTGAAAATAACAACCTCACTGAATATTGTTTTACTTTTGATTGATTGCGATAATATCTGAAAATTATTTTTTATTTCCAGCTTTGTACTCAATCGTTACCTTCCCGTTTCTATTTGCTGTAATGTTTGGTGATTGCGGACATGCAATCATTATGTTTGGTTTTGGCTTGTGGATGATTCTCTCCGAAAAGAAAATTGCACTTCAAAAAAATAAGAGTGAAATCTTCAGTATATTCTTCGGAGGTAGATACATTATTTTCCTAATGGGCATTTTCTCTTTCTATACTGGATTTCTGTATAACGATATATTTTCGAAGTCAATGAATATATTCCAGAGCAGTTGGTTTGTGAACGAAACATCACTCAATCATTCAATCAATGACAATGATATCAATTTCATTCCTAAAGCAAATTACTATGGAACACCTTACTTTATTGGAGTAGATCCAGCATGGCAGGTAAGCTATTACACGGGAAATTCAACTCACTTTTTTCTCTTTAATGAAAATAACACGAGGATATCTTTAATTTTCCCTATACAGGTTTGGCATAGAGATAACTGAAGTCATCATCACATTAATATCAGTCTTCTCAAAAACACATGTTTTACGACAAATCGCAATTTGGATTCCGCAAAGAACGTTCCACAATACAAGTTGTTTGAATGTCGTAAGATATGTGGTCGAGGGACTTATACGTAAGTCACGCTTTGTGACCTCTCCATACTACTCTCGACTGTCTCCCATGACATACTACTGGAGAAATTATACTACTATGGTTTCAGAGGGGTATCTTTGTTTCTCATTGAGACATATGTATCAAATCGACTGTAATAAATCAATATCTCAATATGAACTGGTAGAGCATAGGGTGCCTCAAGGATTAGTACTGGGGCCATTGCTATTGCTGTGTTTTGATATTTCTCACTTTATGGAGCCTCATAAATCCGTTTTGTTTGCTGATGACACCACGTTTGTCCTCTTAGGGAGTAACAACGATGAAGTGAATAATATGGCAGAAAGTTGTGTAAAAAAATCTTAATAAATTGAATACTAACAAAACCCAACATTTGCATTTTTCTGTGCGTACTGTAAATGATGACGTTAAAAAGGTAAAACTACTGGGAATAATTTTGAACAGTAACCTGACTTGAAAATGTCACAGTAATCAGTTGAAAAGTAAATTATGTTCAACAATATTCATTTTACGTCAGTTGAAAGATGTAACTGTTCCCATATTCTGAAAACAACTTATTTTTCTCTTTTTTGCTTTTCCATTAGCTATGGTGCAGTTCTCTGGAGAAATTCTATGGAAGCTGCGAATATTTTTAAGATTTAAAAAAGATCTATATCAATCATCGATCACTCTAATTATAGATAACATAGATAACATATTTTCATAAAATTTAAGATAATGCCATTACCTACATTATATTTGCAGTTTTAGTTGAAATTCACAAAAAGTCAAGTTTCTTGATTAGACAGTCTTATTTACATATAACACTCGGAATGCCAATTCAATTCGAACAGAACGATTTCGTTTAACAAAATCTCAAAACAAGAGTCTGGACTATAATTTGTATAATCGTCTTCCTATGGAGTTTAAAGTTCTCAGTCAATCTGAGTTTAAAAAAACAGTGAAAAACTCTCTTCTGAGATATTATTTTAACTCAGTCAATGAATATATAGAACATATTTCTACAACCTAATTTCGACGATAGCTTATTATTTCTTCTTCTTTTTTCATTTGTAGGTTGGTTAAGCATTGTGTTGATATTATGTAGATAGTTTTCTGACTGCAGAATATTTCAGATAATTTTTAAAATGTTTGTGTTTTTCAATATTTATGACTCATTTTGATTGTAGTCAATACATCTACTTTTACATTCTCAAAATAATTTTATGGGGTTACCGAAGTCAATTGTATTCATTTTACTTTTTCTATTCTTCAGTTATATATGCGTCTCAAGTGATTTGTCAAATGAAATATTTTTTCCACACGAAGCTGGAAGGAAAGATGAAATCATGAATAATCAGAAGATATTTTCCATTGTTCATTATAATTGTCAAATTTTACTGGAGTAATAAAGTAAAGCGATGAAAATAATTCAGATTCCATAATTCAGTTCCATTTTCAAAAGTTGTTTTTTCATTATTCAATTACAGCAAAACAAAATATCTGGTTTAGTGTTTCCTAATTTACGATTCTACTTAAAGTTTAACATGTATAATACCGAATTGTTAATCAAAGTGTTTACGTTTTGAATTTCTATTTCGATCTTTCAACTCTTGGTCAATTTTGCTTGTGTTGAAGGCGCATCACGATCTTTGTTTCTCAGAGAGACTGACCACAGAACAATTAAATGTTGTTGTCATTCATAATGAAAGCTAGGATTGAAATATCTTCACTGTACCCTTTACTTCACTTTAATTTCGTTTCGTTACTATTTTTTTCTTTTTCAGACTGCGAAAAATAAAATTATATTTTTGAATTCCTTCAAAATGAAGTTGTCTATCATATTTGGAGTAACACACATGATATTTGGAACGTGTGTTAGTACTTTCAATTTACTGTAAGTATTTTCAAATTATATGACTCTATAAAATTGGTATGGCGGCTATTTTGTGTTGCGTCATTTTGGTTTCCTTTTTTTTTGAACCCTTAAGAAAATATAATTCACCATCTTTGGGGTCGTATTTTCTTCAACAAACCCCTTTCATTTGATATTCGTTTTATGGGGGTGCATCAAAAATTGGTCCGCTTTCTTAGGCTGTTCCCTTTATTAGTTGAATATTTCTGGAGTTTCATCCCAACATTAAACTGTTATTTTAACACCTCGACACGTGTTTCAATCACCAAGTGATCAACTTCGAGAGGAAGATTAAACTAAATATACATACAATATTATCCTTATTCATACCATAGATACCTCTGCTATATACCTGCGTCTTAATTGTGCTACAATGTGGCCTTATGTAACAGTCAGGTAAATCTGATAATTAAAATATTATTTCAACAAGCTGTATAGTATACTATTGAATATTGGTCCACTATCATTATTCATAATATTATTATGTTTACTTATTTCTGCACTATCATAGGCATCTAGATGCCTGTTGTTATCAACTTGTCTAACTAATCTCAATGAACTGAAGTCTATGGAATTTGCAAAATATGATGGGCGACTGCTGATTTTTCTGGCCTTCCATATTTTAGGTGTGGTAAGTGTTCCTTAAATCCGATTTTAATAGATATTTTAGTCTGTACGTAATATTTTGCATCCCAGTTCTTACATTTAAATTCGTAACAGACAACACTTAGCACACCTAAAATATGGAATACCAGAAAAATCAGCAGTCGCCCATCATATTTTGCAACGAAACCATTCCATATACTTTAGTTCATTAAGATTAGTTAGACAAGTTATATGAATAACAATAATGGACCAATAGTATACTATGCAGCTTGTTGACATAATATTTTATTTATCAGATTTTTCCTGACTATTACATAAGGTCACATTGTAGAATTAATTCAAGACAATTAAGACGCAGATAACCTAGCAGAGGTATCTATGCTATAAATTAGGGTAACTCTTTATGTATATTCAGTTTAATATTCCTTTTGAAGATGATTACTTGGATATCGAAACACGTGTCGGGGTGTTAAAATTACGGTTTAGTGTTAGGATAAAACGCCAGTAATATTCATTACTACATCAAAGGTTCCAAAACATTGCATCATTAGTACCGTATATTTGTTGTAAAACGAATTTCCTCTGCTAACCATACTTTTTTAATCAAATTAAACGTGTATGTGAAATATCAGCTGAATCGATTGAGGATAACATACATAATACACACGTACATATACCTACACCAGGCATCAACGAAAATATTTTCGGATCCCTTGTAAAACATTGCTGAGTGAAAGATATTTTGGTTTGGTGTATTTTCATTTCAGATATCGTCACAAATATGTTGATAAAAAGGAAATGTCAAAATAAGACTGTGTAACACTTGATTTCTTTTTCATTATATTTCGATAACGAAAAACTCTCAATTATTTCAGTTGTTTTCTTCATTTGTTAAGGAGATGATTATAGAAACGACTTCTGAATCCTCATTAGGAATGCGTAATGTCTTACAATCAATGAGTGTTACCAATCCTTGCACTTAACGCCAGTTTCAAATGTGTGGCGTGAGAGTGATTTGTTCTAGATTTCATTCTTTTTTATTTATATTATGCACTGAAAAGCATTGAGGATTTTTTTTCATAATTTTGAATGTATTAGTTTATTTTCATATATATTTCTTTCATTTCAGACATTTCAGAAAATATTCCAGCATTTTTCTTGAATTTCTACCACAATTACTACTTCTGCTATTACTATTTTTCTATATGGTGGTCATGATCTTGATGAAGTGGATCATGTATTCTGGAGCATATGATGGATGGGGTAAGTGCAGGTTGATAAGTTTTAAGCTACTATGCCATGGGAATACACGAAACATGTAAAATGTAATACTTTTGGATCCTATACTATAACCAAAATATGTTAATAGTTTACTTTTATAGTCATCATATTTGAAATTTTTGAAGCAGAAGAAATACTTGATATTTAGACAATTAAAATAGTTACTGATAAATTTCAATGGGTTCTAATAATAATAATAATAATAATGCCAATGCATGGGGTCTTCTTCAATAACATTGAAGACCTTGGCTTATCAAAGCGCCTGACGTTCGCTTTTCTCAGGTCGAGT
>WOGO01002256.1:0-16176 GCA_015342085.1 Leptinotarsa defecta | reverse complement strand
CGTAATAATTTATAATTGGTATACTTGGCGGTCCGAGGTTCGACCATTCGCGTTCCGCCTGTTGCTGACCGTTGGTCTAACCTCTCCACTTTAGTTTTGGCAATGCAAAATATCAGTTAATGAATTCAATCAACTGCGGTTGAAGAAAAAACACCTCTGTACATTCCAATATCTTACTGAAATCCTGTGAACACTTGTCCCCTCTGCTCATTGAAAATTTCAAGGAGAACATTTGCTCCTTGGAGTTGAACCTCACGGGATGAAATTATTTCTAAAAATGATCTGTATTAAAAGAATTGATTTGTCTTTCTGATATTTCTCATAGTTTTATAGGATGGGAATATTTCAAATTGATTCCTATAAACGAACAAAACACAATCATCTTCATCCGCTTCTGCCTCAGAGATTGCATCTCGCCTCTCGACCGAAATCTCATTAAAAAGTATTAATTTCTTTCATCCGCCACTGGCCGAGATGAAGCGAGGGTTCGAGGAGTCCGAAAGGGGTCCAGCAGGGTAGGCCCCAAGGGAGTCGACCCAGCAAAAATCATCTCGCTGCTATTCCCTTGCAAAAATCATTTCGTTCGCCGGAGCGAGCTGCTGCAGCGACATCCCGCTGGTCGGAAAAGGAGAAAAAAAAAAGTGTTGTTTTTCTTCTGCAGGGTATAACTGTAATAATGGGAGTCTGAAGACAGGCGTACATTTCGTGATTATGTTGAGATACTCTTGGATTTGTTTATTTGTTGTGGTTTGATCGAATATATAATTTTGAAATGAAAATAGTTTTTCATTTACTCTGTCTGCTTCTCATTTTTTGTATATCTTACAGAAAATAAGAGCTTCTTCTTTTGGTAATTCCCGCATATTTTAGTTCAGTTGCCCACCCGTCAAACCCGATAGTGAAATAATTATTGATATTGTAATGACCCAGCTTGGCAGAAGAAAAAACAAGAAGAAATAATTCTAGGAATGGCAAATCTTGTGAGAAAATGTCAATTTTATCTAATTTGACTTCCAATTTGCGGCCTCGGCAGTTTTCAATAATTCTTTATACTTTAAACTACTTTATAGCCAACTTTATCCATTACTTTGAAGCATAAGTTTTGAGTATATTTCAATAAGTTTTGAGTGTATTTTTTCGAATTTTGGTAACCACATGAGTTTAATTTATTTTATATTTATTGTTGCAATAAACTTGAAATCCATAACATTTTTGAATAGAGAATGAAGAGATGTTTCGAACGATATATCACAAGCCTATACTTCCTATTCAAAAAATTGGGGGTTGTCATTCTCTGTTATTCGACGGGGATTGAAGGTAGAGGTAGCATTTTTCCATTGAAGTATATCAAAATATAATTAAAATTTGATGTGTTCCGGGATTTTGTTGAAATATGTACCGTAACTGAAATAATGAATTTATGCCATTTGTCTTTTACACACTGTGTATGCTTATACAGGCTCATATGGCAAAAACATTGTTTTAGATAGGTAAACCTAATTCATAATCACCTTCACAAATTAGGTTTTATGCCAAATTTATAATATTTTTCTGTATCTTAAAACACGTGCAGAATGTGTCACAATTATTATATAGTTGAGTTATTAATTGAATCAAATATATGGATAAGTCAAACGTTGTGGCTTTGTGCCATTGTGTAATGATCAATTTTTTGGTCTCGCAAAAAAAATCTTCAACCTTCTAACACAGGCGCATACCTACTACTTTTTTTTAAATTTTTTCAAATAGGTACTAGTATTCAATAATGTGTGACTTGATAATTTCCAGCTTTACGGTAGCTTATTGAAATCTAGGTTAAGTCTATCCCAACACAACATTCTGCTCGGTATTTAAGAACTATTGCTTTTTGGAAAAACACAAGTGATGTGAATAACATATTCCAAAAACACTTTATTGTGGGATTTTCACTAAATTGTTTTACTAAAACGCAACACGTGTTTCGCCATACAATGGCTTCATCTGGCGTGTCTTTCAACTAGTTGAAGTTGAAAGACACGCCAGATGAAGCCATTGTATGGCGAAACACGCGTTGCGTTTCAGTAAAACAATTTAGTGAAAATCTCACAATAAAGTGTTTTTGGAATACGTTAGTTATGGATTTTCATCAAGTATCGGCCGAATCCATCATATATTTGATGTGAATAAATCAAAATTGATCATAAATTATCACAGTGTTCGCCGTCCAAATTTTATTAGATTTTTTCATTTTCGCCATCAAAAGAAAGTAATTATTGAACGTGGTCATTTTTCATAAGTACAGAATATTCGTATATAAATCAGTTAGCCAATTTTTCAGAAGATCGTATTCATAACTACCAAGCCACCCCAAACCAATATGAAGTTAGTTCACTAATTTCTTTGGAGAAAGGAGTACAATGAAGCGAGTTCAGTAGTAATAGGGGATGAATCTTGGGTTGAATATAAAAGGTAAGCCAGATTCTATTGTGTAGGGAAGTTTCGAATGCTTTTTTCCTCGACACAGTTATCAGATTACATATTTTATTTGAAACTTCAAATTACACTGAACGCTTTGCTGGTAGCAAACTTTGTAATAATCACACTTATATTATTATATCACGATCACTTTCCTGATTTTCAAACTATTTCGCGGACTAATTCGAAATATCGGGGCTCGATATGATCTTGTATATATACCATAGTCTAGTATTCTTCTTTGTCACTGAAGATGAGATAATGTAAAAGTGAAACGTGTGAAATATGTGGAATTTTAATTTTCCAAATATTTTAATTTTCCATTCGTGATACCAATAGATCAGTCAACACACCCGAAATCTTATCACGAACCAGGCTACATAAAACACTTATTTGAATATCTCCTGCAAACGGAAGGGCTCGCGTAAAAAGTCATAAAACGATAAAACGGATTTATAAGTTTATTGCAGCCGCTTCCTTTCTCATTTGACAGTACCAAACGCTCGGTTTTACACCTCCTTATACAGATCTCACATGAAAAATGTAAATGGAAGAACACGTCTCCTAATTTTTATTGTACACATTTCTCTTCGGCTGTTTTGTTTCCACTCGCGATATGAAATAAAAAAATTGTAAATTCCATTGTGTCATTAAAGCAATGAGATGTGGAGTAGAAGATAACAGTTATAGGATTTTCACAATTAATTTTATTCAAGATTCGTTTCGCTGCACGGTAGCTTCAATATTTGGCCACCAGTCTAAACAATGACGTTTAACAGTCACAAACATGTCTGATTTGAATAACAGAATCAATTTTATATCTCAATTTCCTAATACATAACCTCAATTTTTTTATGGTAGTATATGAAAACATTTTAGCCGCTTATATTACAAATTAAGTCCAGTAAAACTTTTCAAGTGTTCAAAAGGCAATGTTTTTGAAAACTCTTTGCTCAGTTGTTTTTGGATATTTTTGATGTGCAACCACTCATTTTTTTGTCAGCCTCTTTACTTTTGAGAAAAAAGTAGCATACGATAAAATATCTGAATCTCGGCAAATTTTCACGATTTATGAGAATAATCAAAAATAAGTGGAAGTTTGATCTTGAAATTAAAGGTTGAGGGGCTAAAGTTACAAGTCTTTCATGATTTTCCCGTATTCTGTATTATTTTAGCTAAAGAATGCCGGACCCATATCGATATAATAAGTTTGGATTTTTTAAATCTCCTTCGGTGTGTGGTACTACCAGTGCGAAGCCAGGGAGCTCCCTTAAAAAATGTACTCAATCTCTTTGAGATATAGCAGAGCAATTCATTACACGTGCATATTTCATTGACGCAGAAAAAGGCCGCGATGGCATATGTCTATCTTTTAAGGATAGCACACTATACCCATTTCACATACAATGTGGTCATTGAAAAGCTATTTAGATGAATACAGTATTAATCCTCAGTAAATGAATTCGTAATTGCCTTAAGTAGGGGAGAAAGAGCCAATGTGATTTTCTATAACTTACCAAAATCCTACCATAATTTTATTTTAATGTTTGTATGGCAACACTGAATAGCTGTCATCCACAAACGTTCAACAGTACTGCGAAAACGAATGGCGTCGGTAGACCACATCAAATATGTTAGGACCAAACAGTAAGTTTTTTTGCGTTTACTTAATTTGTTTTACAAAGAAAAGTGCAGCATGAGTTGACGAAATTGATATTTAGTATCGTTACGCATAAATTTAGCATTATTTTACGATAAAATTGATATTCTGATTGATTCGGTCGTTACTTGATGAATATCCATAGTAATTTCAAAAACTACACCACATGATATGATATCCACAAATCGTGAGGTATAGTTTTTTGAGATAATATTTATGTCATAATGTTTACGCGACATAGATATATTTTGATGTTAAATCTTAAATGACAAAATGTTTTGAAATATCTACTTGTGGAGGCTTTAAAAACGGCACGAAAACTGGCTCTTTCAATACACTACAAACTACCAAATTGCGCAGTTTGTTGGAGATGCCTATTTAGCAGCTTTAGGTCTACAAAATTTTACTCAAGGATTCATCAAAACTGGCATATATCT
Source organism: Leptinotarsa defecta (assembly GCA_015342085.1). Classification (NCBI taxonomy): domain Eukaryota; kingdom Metazoa; phylum Arthropoda; class Insecta; order Coleoptera; family Chrysomelidae; genus Leptinotarsa; species Leptinotarsa defecta. Next base: position 11,625 of record WOGO01002256.1, on the reverse strand, counting down.
CTTAAATTCTAACATATTTTCTGATGATGCGTTCCTTGCATTATATATGATCGACAGACCTAATCCAGCTTTAGAAAAAAATAAAACGAAAAAAAGAGAAGAACAATAAAGCTCGAAAAGTTGGTGCTAAGAAAATGTCAACAAAACAAAATATAAAAAAAACTAAGTTCCAAGGCACATGATGAGTCCAGTGATTCTTGCGCCAACATATCTTTGCACGATGATTCCTCATTAACAAGCTCAGGTGATGAAATTAATCTATTGGAATTGAAAAACAAGAAGATTACATCACAGCAAGATAAAAATTGTTGTATTGTGTGTAATGGAGATTACTTTAAGAGCAAGATAGAATGGTACCAGTGTAACACTTGTGATGATTGGGCACATGAGTCTTGTGGCATTGAAAGTGTTACAAATTTCTTTTGCCAAAAATGTTTCAAGTTGATCATTGCATGAAGAGACTGATTTGAAAAAAATCAAAATTGTATTAAGATACTCAAGAATATTGTAAGCTTGTGACTTGAAATTGATAAATAACTGTGATTTCAATAGAAATAAGCAATGTTCAAGTTTGATTAGGTTTTCATAACAGATACATAGTCCATTAAGAGATTGTTATTGCTGAAATACTGTTTTTTTTTGTGAAGAGGAGCTATGTGGCATTACAAGGCTTTTAGTTAATTACTTATTTCATAATGGAGACTGATTATTGAAAACAATATACATTATATTGCTTGAGATTGTTGGAAGATTTTGATGTAATCAGTCTTAAAATAACTGATTTTCACAGAAATAAGTAATTTTTCAGTTTGATAAAATTTATGTAACAGATAAATAGTTTATTGAGTAATTTTTATTTGCTGAAAGACTGTTTTTTTTGTAAAGAGAAACCCAGCTCTTTCATACTTATGTTGCTTCGAAAGAGCCAATTTCCATTTTCTTTTTAAAGTTGCCATGTCATTGTATCTCATTTTATTTTGACTGTATAACCATGACTATTGAATTAATTATTCACAAAAAGCAATTTTATTCAATAATCATTACCTGACGTTAACTTCATCACCTGACGTTAACTTTTTTTGAAAAACTGGCTCTTTCATACACACTCTCCCCTATTTCATGCAATATTGCCCTTCACGTCATACAATTCGAATTATTTTAGGAAAATTAAAACTACTGCACAGCAAAACAAATTCAAGCAGTCTCACAGACCTTTTCGGCACGTGTAATGAAAAAAGGTTGCAGTTGCGTTGGTTTAGTAGTGAATCACCAAAAGGTTAAGTCTTCAGTTTCTTTCTTTGACATATCTGATTTATCTACAGTCCATTCCATAATATATAATCATCTCAAAAACTGGTCGGTTGGTCGGTAGCCGGGCGGATCGAGGTGGATGCTTTGTTAAATCAGTCATTAAGCCGATGTATGAGTCGATGGTTCAAGCCTCAGGCTGAACGCTCGATTTTCACTTGCTATCGTCCGTGTTAGGAATCACACGTTAAAAGGTAAGACCTCGTTAGTCCTTAGCTCGCACAAGTTTCGCCTTCTGAGGGTTGTCGTTTGTGGGGGTGCGATAGCTAGTTAACGAAAAAAAACATATTTCAAACATAATCATAATATTGCCTATCGAGAACATGAGATTCAATGACCATATGATTCGATATAATATGTACCAGAAAAAGTTAACTCCATCATTAATATATAGTTGTCGACCGATTTCACTGAAGAGATTATTCCGTGGCCACGTGTGTTGAGTCAAATCAATCAACCAGGAAATATACCTACATTTGTAAACGATTAATTTATCTCTTTGTTTCAGAACGATCGTCATTTACTTTATCACGGTATCCTGAATGAGTTGAACCGCAAGCCATGATTTCAATCAACAACGTGAATAACTTACTACCGTGATGTCTTATTTTACTATGTATTTGCAAAAATGTATCACGGTTTTGGTGACGATGGTTTGTGTACACTTTTGTAATGGGGCTTCGAAAAAGGGTGAGTGATTTTCTCGTGAGATATTGTAAAGAATGACAGAAAAGTCAACAACATTTTATTAACACATTATTTTTCGAAAACATTCCATATCATTAAGTCGATGTTGAAAAGACTAATGTTTGATGCAGACTGTAATCGAAAAGAAGGGTATTTCCAAAAATAATTTTTTGAAGAATTAATGACTTTGAATTAAGTTGTAAAAAGATCATAGGAAACCGAAATATTGTTCACTACGCAATGAATGCGTTTGAAAAGGTTGATACATTATGATTATGATTGTTCATAATTCTACAGAAATAATTTGTATAACTTGATTTAAAAAATATTGTTGAAATAATTTTTATCTATTTCAGGATGTTCTCTGAATGTTCTTCAAAATCCAAATGAAAAGTTGATGCCAGTTATACTGTACAATTTAACTACAACATTCACTTTGGTTGTACCCAACAGAGGCGTCATCAATCTCAAAAGTGGTGAAGGGGTAACCTTGTCATGTCCAAATAAAAGGAATCTACTGAGCCCAAGTGAGTGTGTCAATGTAATCAGTAGTAATTAGTGTGGAATCATTCATACAGTTCATTGTATGATTTTCATGCAATAAACTGTATTAATGAGTTTCAATATGGATTGTCATCATGTATTGGCCAGTTCTATTCAAGAAATAATCAGTGTTTTGTATAATTTTATTTCTTCTGGGACATAATAATATACTTTTGCTATTACCGGTTCAATGGTTGAGACAAAACATTGTTTCAAACCCTTTGAGGGTCAAAAAACTTCTGAAGTGTAATCGGTATTCAGAAAAATCCAACAACTGCCATTATCAAAACAACCCAGTATCAAAATTTTCATCTTTTCAATCCACTAAACGTGAGAATGCATATTGACATAATTTGGACGAATATGATTCTAATATGATTTGAAATATCTGAAAGAACAAATAAAATTGAAATGAATAGCTGAAATATCAACTATTTAGGCAATAAAACGTGAAATGAAACTATAATAAAACGAATAAAATATTCAAGATAAAAGATCAAAATGACCACTGAGTAAAAATAACAGAGTGAAAAAAAAATAAACGACACATGTAAATAAAAAATAAATTAAAAAAGGGCAATACACGAAAATTTATGGGGACCCTTTTCCATCAGTTGAAAAGAAGTTGTACCAGACTTTGGAAATCACCAAGTCTATTTTTCGGAGATTTCCGACAACGTCACACCATCGTTAGCCCCCTCATCTGTATGAACTTAACAAAATCCGCAAAAAAGGTGTTCCGCTGAGGCCGGTCAATAGTTCCAGAGAGTCCAGATTTTTACTTCCAACCATACAACTACTACAAGAAACAACTTCTCATGTGAAGAATTCATGGCATTTTATCGAATGACCAGAGGCAATCGAAGTCACGAAGCAAAATAAAGTGATCAGTTTCGAAGTGGAAAACCGTCACACCAATTCTGTCAAAGGAGCACTTCAAATCATACATAGAAAGCCACCCAAAGACGAGGACCTGGAAACTAGAGCGAACTCGCCTATAGGTGTAATCGTAAAAATTCTAGGATGCTGTGTACGGAACTGCTATTTCCAACTGGACGACTTATTCTTTTCGTAAGATGAGGGGTTGCCAATGAGATCGCAACTTTCAACAGTTATAGCCAACATATATATGGAGTGGTTCAAAACTCTGGCCACTGAAGAAGCCTACAAGAAGCCCTGCATAGTATGAAAACATGGGAATATAGAACTAGACACCTTTGTGAAGCACATCGATAGCGTTTAACCTTCCATTACTTCCTTAATGGAGGAGCACGTATATAAAGAATTGCCATTCTCAGACGTATGAGTGAAGAGGGCCGACACTAATTGGAAAACATATGTATACCAAAAATCCACTCACACGGGCCAGTATTTGAATCACGAATTCAACCACAATCAATCTACCAAAAGAGAAATCATCAAGACTAGTGGACCGTAATTTCGGGCTCTGTAATATGAAGGAAGGATTCGAGAATGAATTAGGCATCATCATGAAAGATCTTCAATGGAATGGCTACTCCAAAGCGATAGTGGAACAGACTTTGGCTAAAAGACAGTAGGAGCCTAGCAAGGAAGAGAAGCCGTTACAACCAGTGCTTGCACTTCCCTACATCAGAGGATTACCGAAAAGGAGAAGAAGAATTGGATCCGAGTACAACATCAGAACCTGCTTCAGATCCGGAAACATTATCCGTAGCAGCCTCATGAAAACCAGGCCACCAAACGCGGACTGCGATTCCAAGAATTGTATTTACCGGATATCCTGTGAGTGCAGAGAATCATACATCGGTAAAACCAAGAAGCCATTGAAAGTTCGCATTGCCGAGCACAAAAGAAACACACAACAAGTATAAACCAGCAAATCGGAAATAATAGAACATTTTTGGGCTCATGAACATAACATCAAGTGGTCTCAAGCTGAGATCATTCTCAATGAAGAACACTGGTTTGAGAGGAAGTTCAAAGTAACTTATCGTCGTGTTATCGTCGTAAAGTGACTTGGTTTGAAATCTTTTCAATTTTTATTTGTTCTGTCAGACAATGGAAGTTTGAACTAGTAAAATTCAGTTCAATATCAATCTAGCTTATGATTCTGATGGAATATGGAAGATGCTTTCGAAAACTTTCATCTGTGTATTGCAGGCTCTCCAATTTGTCCTACAAAAATAGTTTTCACTTCCCAATAAAGTACTGATGCAGTAACATTGAAAACATATTGTACACAATTGAACAGTTCAGCATTATTTCATTTACCAGATTTGTTTTTGCTCACTGATCAGCGTTAACAATTTGATCTACTCGATACTACTATCAATATTTGGCGAAATCAAAAAGGAGTTCAACTAGGTAGTTTACAAAATAATCCTCCTGTAGGGAGTACCAGTAGAAATGCATGATACAAATTGTTTGGGATTACCTATCCTTCAAAATTACCCTTTATGTCGTTGCTGGAAAGATCTGTACTCACAATCCAAATGGCAGTCTCTTCAAATGAATCAGGTGCTTGGCCTAATGCATTACTGGTCCTCAGTTTTGAAGGTCTTCTTGATGATCACACTTTCAGGATATCCGTTGGTCTTTGACTTGATTCATTAATTTCCAAACGTTACAAACGCATGTGGTTGTTAAAGATTACTATTGATTTTTCATGATATGTCATACGTTCAGTACTGGCCGAAAACCATATTGGTTGTGAGCCGTGATGATGGTAAACAACCCGATTTATTATTATCGATAAGAAATCAAGCGAGTAATGGAATCTGTAGATGATCTACACGACTGATTTCAGCATGGTTCTGCTGCTGGTATCGGCCGGGAAAGTAGTTGTTTTTTGGCAGAAAATCACCTGAACCTTGTAGAAATATTTGTGATTTCAGTAGTGTAGGATTTCAGTTGTGTTGACGTAATGACAGCCTCTCACATAGGCTTACTTCAACAAGGTAGGGTAGCAGGTAGAAGTAGGAAAAACATCAAAATCAACAAATTGTACGATTTGAGTGATTTATATATCTTTCTCTTCAACGATATAAAATTTTATAGAGTACTTGGCGAAATAATAAAGGATTTTCTATAAGACATTGGTGAAGACATTTTTGAGGTTATCAACGATAAAAGATGCACTAGTTTAGTATTGCAATCTAATGAGGTGATGCTATATTATTTCAGGAATGAATAAGATATGAATAATCATACATCAGTGATAGTGAAACACTATTATTTTACTCTGTATCATACTCTTTATTTTTGTTGAAGTAAAAATAGATTAGATGATTGTAACCACGGAAATTTTAATATAAAATTTAATTCAGGAAAATGTTGTGAACAAGCCTGACATAATAGCAGAACTGATGATTACTATGGCTACCAGGAATCATTCGTTGTGAATCGAATAGCGATATGCTTTACATAATTATATAGCAAAGGTAGATTTTTGAAAATTTGCAGCGACATTTAATACTTCATACTGTTGGTTTTTCCCAAGAAGAAAATATTTACCATTTGAATACCAAAATATCCTAAGTAACCATTTTTCATATTCTATTGTATTATATGAAAGATTATTTTGAAGTTTTGTAGGTATGAGAAAAGAAAACCAAAATCATACAATTTCATTCAGGCACGGTTTTCACATATGTTCATGAACTTTTCTGCAGTGATTAAGCATTTCCATAAAAAGCGAACATAATTATTATTTCACTGAAAGTAGAGCGATTTTAATAGTTTTTTTATGATTTATATGTGTGTACAATTTCAGATAAGAATTGTTTGCTCGATAAATCTGCAGAAATATGGTGGAATTGATGTAAACAGTAAAACAAAACTTTCCTTTCTGAAATAATTGAATCATTGAATCTAAAAAAGATTTTTGAATTGACATCAACAGCTGCGGAGGAATAACATTTTGCCCTACTTAGATTTTTCATTTTTGCCAACTGCTTGCTATATCTATATATATTTTGCTTCATTCAAAATGCTAATGTTGATGATATAAGTGCTAATAAAGAAACATCTATGAAAATCATATCAATATTATATTTCAGCAAATTCAAATGCAACCTTTGCCGTTTGTGTTCATAACACAACGTTGAAAATAACCAACGCAGAATGGGATTTCATGGATGTTGAATGCACGAAGACTGTGCATGGAGAAATTAAGAAAACTGGTGCAAGATGTGGAGACAATAGGGGAAGAATAACAGATATTGGATATCCAATCACAAACCAATACTTCAAAACATTGATAAGAGTTTGCTACGATGAAGAAGAAGGCAACACTATCTACACAGAACACACCATACACGGTGAAGAAATACAGTGTGAGTAACTGATATAATTGAAATCATTGAATTATACAGAGTGGTCACTTTTTTAAGAGGAATGTATTAGTAACTTTTAAATAATGAGAGTTACGAGGTCGTTCAAATAGAGAAAAAGTTGCATAGCAGCATCATCAAGTAGTTGAAAATAAATCGAGGATGTCAGGGCCGGTTATTGAGATATCATAAGGAAAGTAAATTCTGTCATTTTGATTTTTCTTTTTATCCCGGGTTTTTTCAAAAATTTTCAGAAAATGTTACGGGCATTTTTCATTCAATAGTAAATTCTCTTCAATTTGCCATAATAAGATTTCGAATCCAACGTTTGTAGCTCTCTGGGCCATCCTCAACCACATTTTTTTCGATACGGCTCTGTCTGGCAGCTCTGGCATCTTGGATTACAAAGAAACAGGTCGTCCGGAAAAACTATTGAAAGACAAGGATTTCCATTTGACTATGGTCAATGACTAAACATTTATTACTCATTTTTTCCAGATTCTTCCAAGACGTCGGAGCGTCCATCGTTCAGCGTTGCTGGGCTGGGGTCAGGCGTAGCTGCTAATGTTGCATACAAGAGAGCCTTCCAGAAATCAACGTTCAATCAGTTGTTGGGATCGGCTCGAATCGCTGATGAGTATATCAATTCCAAATCATATCTGGCCCGTGGTCACTTATCGCCCAGTGGGGATTTTCTTTTCGCTAGCTCGCAGAGTGCAAGTTTTTATTACATCAACACTTGTCCTCAGTGGTAAGTTAGAATATCTTTTTTTCAAGGTCAAAACACAGGCACTACAGAAAAATCCTTAAGGTGCTCATAGAGAGGTGTATGTGCGAAAGTAGCGATTTACTTTGGAGTTGAATCGCTGGAGATTAAATTCATTTGAGAAAACGTTTACAGGAAGTTTATTCCACATAAACGCAGTTCTCCAAATGGAAGAGTTCTCAAACAGTGAAGTTCGAGGTGTATTGAGTTGAACCTCAAAACGATGAGCAGTCACAGTTCGTCGCGTATTTCTGATATGTACCGCTATTGGTGAAATCAAATGTGCCAAGTCACTTCAACGCCTCCTGTGAAAGTATTTATAAAAGAAAGACAAATCTCCAACCTATCCTCGATGTTCCAGACTATAAAGGTTGCAAGTGATGTTTGTGTCTCCAATCAGGTGGGTGGCTCCTTTCTGGAGGGAATCCAGCTTCAGGGTATGCTGAAGGGCGGCGCTCTACATACATGATAACAATACTCAAAAGAAGGTCTGATGTGCGCGTTAGAAAGCAGCAAAATTTGTTGTGATGTGTACAGTTTTCTGATTCGAAACAGTGTTCCAAGCTTTTGGGAAGCAGCGTTTGCAATTCCGGCGACATGTGCCAAGACAAATTGATGTCCCTTTCAACCCCCAACAAACTTATTGGAACAGAAAGCGGAATTGTCTGTCCTGACATTATTATATCCGGTTCGGATTCCAGGTTTTTTCACTAGGTTGTTGATATACATTTGAAAGAGGAAGCTGGACGGCCACACACAAGAATTATTCGACAGGCTGAAGCACCGAAGTGGCCAGCAAACCCTCATGCCACACACAGTCAGAGACTTTGGAAATATCAAGCGCAACAGCTCTTGACTGTCCATGTTTCTTGATTGCGTGTACTGTGTAGAAGGTCGTCTGTTGATCATTGTTGTCGCTTGTGTCAGTGGTAGAATTGTGGATTTTGTTCTGATTAACAGTTTCAGCTACCGACCAGAAGGATCTTGACTCGTTGGGAAACAGTTCATTTCTAATTCTTTGATTATGAAGTTATTTGCTTTCATCAATTCTCCGTTTTCAGCACTGGGATTTTTGTCGAACCACCAGTAGGCGAGATATTTGGAGGCGACAGCTTGCTCGCAATCTTTGTTGAACGAAGGTTGGCCTTTGGAAGTTTTCTTCATTAAAAAAAGAATATATGCCTCCATTGATGATAGTATAATTTCCGTGACTCTAAAAGTACAGGTTGATGAATCATTGGAGCTGAAACAAATATCTAGCCAGGGAAAATTTCGGAAATGGTCTTGAAGATCATCCCACTCAGCAGATCTGTAATGCTAAACTTTGCGCGGCTTCGATTGTTACCCAAATTATATTGGTGATACTACTAACACTGAAATTAGTTTGTGGTCACCTGTGGTTACCGGTAGCATATTCTCCATGACGGTCAGGAATCCTGCTTGGCTCATTTATAATCTGAGTGACCACTGCTTATTCTAAAAGCCTCATCTTCGCGACCTAGTTCGTCGTTGATATTTGAAAATTTGTGTCACTCGTTATTGTGGCATTGAAGTCATCAAATATGGAAATTTCAGCACTGGGATAGTTGATTTGCAGAGTCAATGGTGTTCCAGCATTTACTCTCGTTGACAGAAGAGATCGCTTTGGATAAAAAGCCTGGATATGGAAAATATATTCGTATGAATGTACTTATCCTTTCATTCAATAACGTGTTGCTTCCCATTACAAAATACGAAATAAATTAGGGGTCACAGTTTCAACTGTTATAGAAATATTTTCTTTATCATTATCAAGAATCAACCTACCCCATCAGTTTCAGTGTGCCTTTTCATATTTCAAAAAATGAAGTTACTTCACTCTTGGATAAGATAATTTTCATTTATTTCAATTATTTTCAGGCAGTCCATTAATGGTGGAAATTGGCTGAGCGTAGAGTTCAGTGTACGAAAAACAGCTGAATATTATCGAGACACATTCACCATAATTACAGGCTCCTATGACGTCCTTGAACTTCCAGATTTCCACCGACATTCAACAAAGATGTTTTTAGTTTCTGGGTCCAAATTGCCCGTTCCAAAGTTCATCTGGAAAATCATGTACAACGAAGTCACACAGGAAGGGATTGCTTTTATAGTTGTGAATAATCCTTTTTTGAGCGTGCTACACCAAGATCATATTTTGTGTATGAATTTGTGTGAAAAGTATGGATGGGGTACGAAAAGTTGGCAAAACATTTCCAAGGGGTATGTTTATTGCTGTGACGTTAATGAGTTTGCTGATGTTGTAGATACTGTACCTTTCTTGGAAGTCAGAGGTGTTTTACGTGGTACATCGTAAAAACAGAATTAGATTGGTTTCACTATAGAACAGATCGCAGCCCACTTGGATATATACTGAAATTATGTTCTTTCGACTTCAATTCTGATAACAAAGAAGGATTTGATACTGTAGACTTATCACTGTAGACTTATTTCCTAATAAGTTATTCCTGTGGAAATAAAGTTAGTAAGTAAGTTAGTGACTAATTCAATTTTAATATTTCTGTAGCATAGTTTCTTATTACTGTTAACATCAAATGTATCGAATTTTTAAATGAAAAGATGATCATCTGTTTGGGGATACCCAAAAACATGTATGTGGGATATTTTTACCAAGAACACATAAATTCACCATCATATCAGCTGGCAATATGAAAATTTGTCTGCTCTGACTTCATGAGGAAGAGTAAGATAATGACATCTGCAATGTTGAAAAAATTTTCACAGAATGTGATATTATGACGAAGTTTGGATTGTACATATGCAAAATGTGCCATTAAGGAAATTTCGAGTTTACATTTTTTGAAGTATATATAGAACTTCAGAGTATGTTTTGAGACATTGATATGTTTCAAACATTGTGTAGCCAAACAGAAAGTTTTGTGAAAAATAAACTTCCAAGTGAATCTAAAAATTTTAGACCATATATATTCGATAATCACTACAATAATAAATATTACTGGTATTTTTCACAACACCAAACCGCTATTTCACCACCTCGACACGTGTTTCGATCATCTTCCTCTTGGTCTTTGATCTTTCTCTTGAAGATTACCACTTGGTGGTCGAAACTCGTCTCGAGCATTTAAATACCGGTTTGGTGTTGGAAAAAAATTCCTGTAATATTCTTTGCGATACCAAAGGTTCAAAACAGTGTATCACAAGTACCACAATAATATTTCAAAAAGAAGTCTCAAAATCCCATGATTTAAAACAAAATTCCTCCTCTGTTTTTCTCTGCAGCTTTCATTACATTACTGGTGACTAGTTGAAATTGGAGCCTGAAAACAATTTGTTTGAGTGTTCGTTTGAGAGTCTATGTCGGAGTTTAGTTTTGACGCGAACTATCTTTGAGAATCTTGATAATAATATATTGAATCATCTATCAATCTCATAGATGTCACCCTTTGTAAGGAGATATGCCATTACCTTTTTTACTCTACAGTGTGGTTATTTGAGTGTGTAACATATGGGATTTTTTTAAATTGATTGCACAATCAAAATACAAATATTGCCAAAAGTTGGTGCATATTCGATAATTATATTAGGTTCACCTAAAATGGTTGCAAGTCAACCAGCATACAGGTAGGCAGCAAAATGTTATCGAGAAAAGTTGGTCATAGTTAAAAGTTATGCCTAAATATCAGAACATGGCCTCCCAAGTCATTTTTTAAGTTTTTCCATTATTGATTTCCCAATTTCTACTTTTTGTATAATAATTTTCAGCACTTCCATTAAGTAATCACAACCAAATCAGTTGAGCAGTTCAAGTGGAAATTAGACAAATCATTTGATTGAAAAACAGACATATCTTCAATATATGCAAAAAAAATGTTTACAGGTTTTTTAATTTTTTTTGGGAGTTTTCCGCATTTTCCGAATGAAAATGCTAAGCTAGAAAGGCTAAAAGATATTTTTCATCAAATATCTCCAGTTTTGTAGCTATTCGAAAATCGAATACGAAATAAC
>WOGO01002255.1:0-16177 GCA_015342085.1 Leptinotarsa defecta | reverse complement strand
GTGATTTGGAAGAGTCACTGGTTTGCAGTATGCTTATCATTGGCCTCTTAAGTGATCAACTAAGAGAAAGATTATTGGAAAATAGTGATATGACTTTAAAGAAAGCGGAAAGTGTTTGCTTGGCAGTTCAGGAGTCTAGGAAGCAGGGGCAGGAAATGACAAGTGAAGTGAAAGAGTTATGTATTGTGGATGCTCGTACGGAAGCTAATCGGAACATACCGGGTGGTTCTACTCAACAATCAACATCACGTTCTGTTTATCAAGCCAGTACGAATACAGGTTTTCCAGGACAACCACATTTCAGAAGAGTGAGTAAAGCAGTTGGTCGGTTTTCGCCAAAGCAAATCAGTTGCTTTAAATGTGGAATAGCACATCCTGTAAGAAAATGTCCAGCTTTCGGTAAGCAATGTAATATATGTGGGAACTTCAATCATTTTCAGAAAATGTGTAGAAAAAGAATTGTACACTCCATTGAGTTTAATAATGATACACCAGGTGAATATGAAACTGTTCAAGAATATGACGATTTAAATTCGAATTATGTCTTTATAGGGATGGTGAATAAATTTTCCGAAAAAAATAAACAGAAACAATGGCACATAGAAATGGTTGTTAATCATGTTAAAAATGTTGTCTTTAAGTTAGATACTGGAGCAATGACAAATGTCATCAATATAAAAACAATTGTCTCTTTGAATATAGATGAAAAAACTATAAAGAGATCGAATGTTAGGCTAACAAATTATTCAAATGATACTATACCTGTGATTGGCGAATGTCGCTTACATTGTTATTATAAAAATAATGTTTACTGGTTAGATTTTGTTATAGTAGATATAGACTCTCCAGCTATTTTAGGTTTGGATAGTTGTATCGAATTGAACATTATTAAAAAAATTGATTCTGTTGATTGTGCTGATGTCGTAAAAAAATACGAAGACATTTTTCAAGGAATTGGTTGCCTTGAGAAACCTTTTCACATTCAACTGAAATTAAATGCCGTACCAAAAATCTACCCAGCACGAAAAATTCCGTTTCCTTTAATACCTAAGTTTAAGCGCTGTTTGGAGGAGATGGAGTCGCAGGGAATCATCTCTAAAGTAGACTTTCCCACAGAATGGGTCAATCCGATAGTACTAGTCGCAAAAAAAGATGGCTCTTTGAGAATTTGCCTCGATCCGGTTGAACTCAATAAAAATATTCGTAGAGAACATTATCCATTACCAACTTTCGAAGAAATCAGTGCTAAATTAAAAAATGCTAAATATTTCAGTACGCTTGATGCCATGTCAGGGTTTTGGCAAATTGCTCTTGATAATGAGAGTTCGAAGCTATGCACTTTTGCTACACCTTTTGGCAGATACCGCTTTCTAAGATTACCGTTCGGTGTAAATTGTGCTCCTGAGGTTTTTCAAAAAAGATTTAAAGCTATTTTTGACATACCGGGGGTAGAGATATATATTGATGATATTTTGATATGGGGTAGTACCAAAGAAGAACATGATGCACGTTTGGAAAATGTATTGCGAATCGCAAAGCAAAATAATGTTAGATTCAATAAAAATAAATGTAAATTCTGTTTAACTGAAATCGTTTATATGGGTCATAAAATTTCACAATCTGGCTATAAGCCTGATGATTCCAAAGTGAAGGCAATCACGGAAATGCCTCTTCCTAAGAATAAAGGCGATTTACAGCGGTTTCTGGGTATGATAACCTATGTGAGCAAATTCATCGACCATTTATCAAGCATTACTGCTCCGTTGAGACAGTTGCTGAAAAAAGACACTGCCTGGTGTTGGGAATCAGTACATGATAATGCCTTCAGGCTATTAAAAGAAAAATTGTCAAGTCATCCTGTCTTACAATTTTATGATTCGGAAAAGCCTATTACAATCTCAGCAGATTCTTCAAAAGATGGAGTTGGCGCGGTTTTACTTCAAAATAATTTGCCGTGCATGTATGCATCCAAATCATTAACCGATACCCAAAAAAATTATGCACAGATTGAAAAAGAATTATATGCACTGCTATTCGCTTGTGAACGGTTTCATCAATTTATTTTTGGAAAAACCATAACAATGGAAACTGATCATAAGGCCTTGGTACAAATTTTCAATAAACCGCTATATAATTGCCCACCCCGTCTTCAACGAATGTTCATGAGACTGCAGAGATATGATATTAAACTTATTTATAAACCAGGTAGAAACCTTTTTTTTGCTGATACGTTGTCACGAGCCTACATAATGGGCGAATCTCCCAAATCTGATATTGATGATGAGATTGATTATCAGATTTGTTTACTCAGGTTTAATTTGAATGCTACAAATGAAAAAATCGCACAGATCAAAAAACATACATTAACCGATCCGGAATTACGTATTGTAATGAAATATGTTCACGATGGTTGGCCAAAAACAATAAAAAAAACTGATCCACTTGTAAAAAGGTATTACAAATTCAAAGATGAGATTACCGAAGCAAATGGACTATTATATAAAGGTAACAAACTCATAATACCAAACCAAATGCATAAGGAAATTCTAAGTAAAATTCATTATGGCCACTTTGGAATTACTAGATGTAAAAATCGAGCTAGGGAATGTTTTTTCTGGCCAAATATGTCTAAAGAAATTGAGGACTTAGTTTCTAATTGTATCACATGTAAGGTCTTTCAAAGAAATAATATTAAAAAACCAATGATAGGTCATGAGGTTCCTGAACGTCCCTGGGAAAAAGTAGCGTGCGATTTATTTTTTTTGGACAACGAAACATACTTACTAGTAGTAGATTATTTCTCTAAATACATTGAAATAGCAAAACTAGTAGATTCTACCTCATCTAAAGAAGTAATAACGCATTTAAAATCCATATTCGCGCGCCACGGCATTCCAAATATATTAGTCAGCGACGGGGGACCACAATTCTCTAGTTTATATTTCAAACAATTTTCACAGGCATGGCAGTTCACTCATATCACGTCCAGCCCTAGGTATCCCCAATCAAATGGGCTAGTCGAACGACATGTGGCCACATTGAAAAATATGCTGCGTAAAGCTAAATACGAAAATAAAGATATATATTTAACTTTATTAATTTATAGAAACACTCCAATTGAAAGTAATTTGGAGTCTCCTGCAAAAATTCTGATGTCCAGGCAACTCAGAGATATATTACCGGTTGAAACCACCTGTCTCAGGCCAGCCAAAAGTAACTTTGCAGAAATAAAACAAACTCTGAAAAGACGGCAAAATCAACAGAAGCAATTTTACAATAGAAAAACTAAACCTAATGGATATAGTCTCAAAAATAACGAAACTGTTTTAGTTAAGAGGAGACTAGAGGACAAAAAATGGGAAAAAGGTGTTATAGTTTCTAAATCAGAAATTAGACCACGATCTTACGATGTTAAGTTTGATAATGGTAGTTTATTGTCTAGAAATGATCAATACATCAACAGATATCCTGTTCATCCCAACTGTGATAATGCAGTTGAGGATTCCAATGATACTGAAATCTCAAGTGAATCTAATAATGATGATTCAATCGCTAATGAGCAAATGCAAGATACGAATGAAAGCAATCAAGAGATTGTGTTTGTACCCACCACTACAAGAAGTGGTAGGGAAGTGAAAATTCCTCGTAGGCTGCATTATAACAGCTAGGGTATTAACGTATTACCTGTTCCTGTTTATTTATGTTACTTTATTTATTATTGCTTGTATATATTCATTACGTTCATTTAATATTACAGCCAGCTCTTCACATATCTATAGTTATATTAGTTTCGGTATTACAGGTTATATTTTGTTCGTTATTTCGTATAGGGGAATTTGTTTAACAAGGGGAATGTCATATATACAGTAAGTACGGTCCTGTTCATGATATCGATGGTATGCGTTTTTCTGTACTTGATGTTTTGCATTCCTCTATTGAAGGCAAAAATAAAGACAGTTTATGATCAATGGCGTTTTAATAAACATCACAGTTTCCATATTATTTACGTAGGAAATATGAAGCGGCGCTTATTCCTCAGTCGCCCAGTCCTACAAATCCCAGCCACAGTCTCGTAAACACAAATCGTCGCCTGTCCCCACAAATCGTCGCCCAGTCTAACTCCCAGCCACAGTCTCAAAAACACAAATCGTCGCCTGTTCCCATAAATCGTTGCTCAGTCCAAGAAATCCCAGTACCAGTTCCACAAATCGTTATTGTAGCTCAGTTCCATAAGTAAAAATAATAATCTTTATTATTACCCATTACATTCCTGGAAAACAGTAAGATTTTGTATTATAGGCTTATGAAAGATGTTTTCCTATTGTTGTGACTATAGTTTAATGCCCTTCATATTACCTGCCTGTCAAATTGTTCTCGTTGTCTCGACATCGTTTCCACGTCGCCTCATCGTTTCCACGTCATTTACGTAGGAAATATGAGAAAAAGACGTTCGTTCTGTGTGAATCGGTCCCATTAATTGTCACCCAGTTCCACAAATCCCAGCCATACTCCCACAAACACAAATCGTCCCACAAACACAAATCGTCGCCCGGTCCCACAAGTCTATGCCCAGTCCCATTAATCCTAGTATCAGTTCCACAAATCGTTATTGTAGCTCAGTCCCATAAGTAATAATAATAATCTTTATTATTACCCATTACATGCTTGGAAAACAGTAAGATTTTGAATTATAGACTTATAAGGATGATGTTTTCCTGTTACAATCGTCACTGTGATAGGAAAGTGACTATTTCTTGCTTCCCTTTATATTGCCTGCCTGTCATATTGTTCTCGTTGTCAACACGGTTTGTACAATATTTGCCGGAAGCCGAAACTCCATGGTAAAATTCAGTGAATCACAAAATGAAAGTTTTATCCAATTTTTCATCGGTCATCAGATACTTTTTCTCCTTGTTGAAACGGACTAATGGTATGTTGTACCATATTGCTATGAGATTGCCTAATATTTTCTAGGAAACGCGAAATATTTGAAAACGATTTGATTTCTCATAATACATCGTATAAATTCCAATATTGTGCAATGATATTGTACGGGTATATCTGCTATAGATTCCTCTATTTCTAAAATAATGAAAATTAATCAATATTGATATTAATTCGTCGTGACTTGGGCCAGTGGTGATCAATTGAGAAAAAGCTTTGTTAACTAAGTAGTATTAACTCCATCTCGTGAAAGAAAACCCCAAAACAGGAAAGAAATATACCAGAAACCAAAATAAGTATGAAGATTATATCAAGGAAAGATA
This sequence comes from Leptinotarsa defecta, assembly GCA_015342085.1. Lineage (NCBI taxonomy): Eukaryota > Metazoa > Arthropoda > Insecta > Coleoptera > Chrysomelidae > Leptinotarsa > Leptinotarsa defecta. Next base: position 10,910 of record WOGO01002255.1, on the reverse strand, counting down.
CTTACGCATAAGATAATGAATATTTCGAAACAAAACCATTCATCTTCCCAAACGTACCTACACAGTACGTTGGGAGAGATAATACCATGGAAACCGGTTTGTAGTTTATCTATTTAATTGACTTTGTCATGATCCTGTTGCAGGCATTCATCAGAACCTACTCTGTGGATACTATGGTAGAATTTCATTTTGAAATATTTATTTTCTTATATTCTGTAGTTGAGTACATTTTCTAGAATTAGTGTATTTTTGTTTCATTCAAAGATTTATTTCTCATTTATCTACAACTTTTACTTTATTAAATGTCACGTTATCAATAACATAAGCTCTTCATCTGAATGATTTATTTTTCACACAATATATCTGTTATATCTCACTTTCAACAACATATAACATATGCATTGATAAGGATCTTCACACGCTCAGTATAATCAGGTTAAACACGTCATTAAAAAAATTCAACCTTGAAGCAAATCAATCACTATGGATTTAGTATTTTTCCTTGTCTTTATTTGTGACAAAAAGTATGTAAACATTAAATTTTCAGAAGTAACTCCAAGGTCCAAAGTTTAAAATCATTCATTTCTTTCCATATCACTGAATGTATGTGTAATGTGTATGAATGATCAACTTCACATTTATAAAGACATAAAACTACTGACATTTCCATCCAGAAAACATTTTATTTCAAGAACAGGAGACTTAATATCATTTTATTGCAGATGAAATTGAGTTACATCGCAGCTGGGCAAGATAATACTGTTCATAATCTAATGTGCTTCATACAAAAAATACGATTTTTTAAATCAAAATATCTTCTGAATTCAGCAGTTGTGGAGTTTGCCTCAAGAGAACTCTTCTGGACTGACTTTTTTTTCATTATAACGTCAAATAATGAATGACTCGCTTTGTTATATCTCGTGACGTCACACAAGCTTTCGACAAACGTACGGATTAAATACGCGAATTATGATAAAAATAAATGCTATCGATTTGAAATTTCAACCATAGTATTCTGGATGATGAGCACTATCGAAATATACAAATAACGCACCAAAATAGATTTGACTGAACGATTCTATTTTTCAAGAAGGATAGATTCAGGCATTTTGAAGAGGAGTATGGTTGCTAACAATATATTAATAAATATGATGGAATTGGCCGATACTTGATAAACATCCATAACTAACTAACATAACTAACTAAACAAAACCTGTTTTTTGAACACGTTAGTTATGAATGTTAATCCCGCAAAGTGGGATTTTTACTAAACATCCATAACACTTTGTGGGATTTTTACTAAACAGTGTCTTTACTAAATTCTACATATTCAATGCTTTATACACCCAATTTTTCGAATTGAAGTACCTAAATTTCAAGTATCTGAGTTTTATTTGGTCATTTATTGTTTTATGTGTACCTGATTTGGCAATGAATTAAATTACATGAGCTTATGTACCTAGCAGTTTCCACATTTCAACAAAATTTTTAGTAACGAAGAGTTATTTGATTCTAATTAGTCATTGAGTAAATTATGCTGAATTCTTAAATTTATTGACATTCTAGAAGATTGAGTTTCAAACTTCAAACACGTCGTATTCATGATTGAACTCATGTCCTTTTGTTAAAAGGTGTTTGCAAATGTAGAATTGATCTTTCCACTTATATCTTTCGCCATTGTATGACAAAACACGTGTTGCGTTTTTTTTAAGTAGGGATCCACATTGGACTTGAATCGCTGGAGATTAAACCCATTTGGAAAAACGTTCTCAGGATGTTTATTCCACGTAAACACCGTTCTCCAAATGGAGGTGTTCTCAAACAGTGAAGTTCGAGGTGTACTGAGTTGAACCTCAAAACGATGAGCAGCCACAGTCCGTCGCGTATTTGTGATATGTACCGGTCTTGGTGGAATTAAATGTGCCAAGTCACTTGAACACTTCCCGTGAAAGTATCTATAGAAGAGAGACAAATCTCCAACCTTTCTTCGATCTTCTAGACCAGGGGTTTCCGAACTTTTGAGAAGCAGCCTTGGTGTTTTCCAATAAGCCGTTGATATACAATAAAAAGAGGGTTGAAGACAATATGGATCCCTGTGGAACACCAGCGTTGATGGTGAATGTATTCGAGAGATATCCATCGGCGGCCACTTGCAGGGAACGTTATTTCAGGAAGCTGAAGAGCCATACACAGAAGTGATCCGAAAATCCACAGCATCATAGTTTGGCCAGCAAACCCTCATGCCACACATGGCCTCTGAAATATCAAGCGCAACAGCTCTTGACTCTCCATGTTTCTCGATTGCGTTATTCCAAATATGGGTGACATACCATAGAAGGTCGCCTATTGATCTTTGTTTCCGAAAGCTATATTGATGATCGCTCAAAATTTTGAAGCCTTCCAAATATTTAAGGATACTCTGGTTTACGCCTTTTTCTATGATTTTTGATATCACTGATAGCAAAGCAACTGATCTATAGTTATTTGGAAGAGTTTTCTTGCTCTTTCTAGGAATAGGCTGAACGCAAGCAATCTTATAACAAGAAGGAAAAACCTCTTTCTTGCAAGACAGCTTGAAAAGTCTGCAAAATACTGGTGCGCACTTTTCAAGCATTCAAAAAACACAATAAAGTTATATACTGATAAAATGATGATGAGCCAGAAAAATATACTTCTGATTTTGAAAAAAATGATTCCACTAATAAATTTAATAGACGACTTTTCTGCTTTTCAGCACTCTTCGACATCGAGTTTTAGAACACGCCTTAAAATATACTGCAGATATCGGAGGATTTTCGATTCGTAACAATGTCGTTAACGTCCCGTTATATAATGCTGAATCAGTTTTGAATATGCAATTATATCTTCTGGAAGGCAATAAAGCCAGGGTTAGGATAGCAGAATTGGAAAATACCCGATTTGAGCTGGAAGACATAGTCATCGTAGAAGAACTCAAAAAAAAGGAGTGAGTTATATACAACGAATTTGTTGAAGTACAAAATAGTTACTTACACTTGGGGCAACCAAAGGTTACACGTGCGTCATCATTTCGTGCATATAAGTTGACAGAGTAATGTAAAGGAAACGATATTTTTGGTTCCGACATGTATTTGTTTCTTACTTAGAAAGGAAAACTACATAAAATTTTTTTTTTTCGCACACTTCATAGATGACGCATAAGTAATCTTTCGTTGCACCAACTGTGCTTCAGAATATTGTAATTACTAAAATGAATGGATATTGCTCCATACAGTATTTTATTATGGTTTTGTTCAATAAATTCGGTCTTTTTTTCAGACTGAAAGTAATATTGGAAAGACAAAGTGTTTTATTCTACTCTGAAGACTCCCATCATAGTATTCGTGTCGCTCGGGGTCCTCCGTTTTTCGTGAGATTTATGTATAAAGGCGATATTCTTGTGGTTTTGGACGCGGAACGGATCTTCATGCAGAGCGTAAGTATATTTTCGATAAAAATGACACACGAGCAGTCAATAATTGACATAATGTTGATATTTTTTTAACGGGTTGAGCAACCAATTGTCAATTGATGAAGATTTGGCAAATTGGTATTGAAAAACATATACTATATCGTGGTGATGAATACGAAATCAATAGTTTCGGAGGAATTTGTCGTTATTTTGTTATTTTCTTTTATTTTCTTTAATTTTTCTTTTATTATATCAATATTCATATGAAAATGAAATTTTTCACAACGCACACCCATTGACACCGCTGATAATTCTAGATTCTTATAGATCCACAAAAAGTACTTGAAGAAATCATAAAACTTTCATGCATTCGCACAGTGTCATCACAATTCACATCTATCTCTCAATTTACATCATCACGTTGTAGAATAGACAACACTGTACCATTACATAAACAGTGATATTAACTGTATCTAGCATTTTTTTTAATGGCCCACGTAAGTGAAATCGAGTAAGCCATATTAGTCAACAAATGTAAATGGAAATTCTATATGTATGAGTCGCTATACCAGTGTATAGGCATCTTAGAGGTTGCCTTCGGATATATTTATCACCGAAGCTTCTTGCTGTTTCTTTATGATTCAACAACTGGATATAATTGCGTTTTTAAAGGTATATAACAAAAGTTTGTTCGGTTTTCTGAAAGCGAGTTCATGTTCCTGATATGGATGTATTCAGACAATATATTTTTCCGACAACTTGTAGTAGTTTGTACACTTCTTCATGAATAAAAAACAATGAAATAGGATAATCAAATATCGACGATGAACTTTTGCAGAAATGATCGGCTAAGTTGAAGTATTTTGAATTTCAGACTGAGGAAAGTGAAGCATTCACTTTTGGGGTTGAATTCGACGGATCTGAGAGACTTTACGGTCTGTTCCACCATGCGTATCAACTTGCTTTGAAAGAAACGATGGACGATTCTTCTGATCCTTTTCGATTCAGAAATTCAGACTCTTGGGCCTATGAAGCGGACTCACCCATGGCTCTTTATGGAACTGTACCAGCAATATACGGTCATTCGTGAGTATATGGGTTTTTCAAATGGTTTGAAACTTATTCCTGTATTTCCCACCAATAGTACAACTCTCACTTCTATTGTGAGCGAAAATATTTAACTTTTTTGATTGACTATCTATTTGATAGAAAAACACATTTCCAACTGATGTGACTTTTAGCTTTAACTTCAGCCACTTCCTTAGCTCACAAAAGTTTCGACTTCTGAGAATTATCGTCCGTAGAGTAGAATTCATATTCTTTATATATATAAGTCAATGGATATTCACCAGTTCCTTCATTTCAATTTCATTACAGAGCGAATGTAAGTTCTGGAATATTTCTTCACAATGCTGCAGAACAATGGATAGACATTACTTATAAAGATAGAAACCCTAAAGCATATTTTATGGTAGAGGGAGCAGCTTTTGATCTCTTTATTTTCCTTGGACCCACTCCGAAAGATCTTGTTAGACAGATTACGGCATTAACTGGAAAGGCACATATGCCACAGGTAAATATCACAGTTTTTTCATTCCTATATTTATTATTTTGTTTCTAAATTTTTCTATTTAATGAACCTAAATATAGATTGTTGGTTCTGATAGTGAAAATATGGTTTCCTTCAATATAAAAACTCACGTACTGTTAACTTTTATTTCTCTCATTATACGTAAACAATTTTTCCTTACAGTTAGATGCAATGTCACATATCACGTGTGTGTATCTGAAAACACCTGTTGAAAATGGAATATTATATAAAATACACTAAAAACTAGTTTCAGTTCATGTAAAAGGAAGCTTTTCGCCCTTATTCAATAATCATTGAATTAGTTTCTAGAAGTTTGTTATTGTTCCTTATGTTATTTGCCACCTGATTGGTATCTAATATTTACCTGTTTTATACCAGAATTACGTAAATGTGTGAACAAAAGGCTCCTAGGAATGAGGTTTTTCTCCAGTACCTGGATCTCCAGTATGGGGAAATCAGTACCTGGATCTTCAGTATGGAGAAATCAGTAGGTATCTGGATCTCCAGTATGAAGAAATTAGTACCTGGATCTCCAGTATGGAGAAATCGATACCTGAATCTCCAGTGTGGAGAAATCAGGACCTGGATGTCCAAGTACTGAGGTGTCATCAAATTAATTTACTATCGATCCCATTTCATTTACCCCCATATTTCATTCATAAGTAAACCGTTGAAATCAGATTCCATTTTATCCCATTCCTGACTGATTCCATAACTCTTGTATTCGATTGTCATTGTTTATCAGGGACAAATAGGGACTTTAACTGTCAGACATATCGAAATCAGATATAAGGTTGCGAGATGGTGGGATTTTAGTTTCTTTTACCATATCTTCGTTATTTCCAAGTATCCCCTTATCAAAAATGATCAAATTTTCTACGGATCTTTTAGAAACACATGAATTATGTGGTAAAGTAGTGAAAGAGTTCATCCAGCTGATACAAATTTGCATGGGGCAGAATTGTTTCTAGTTTGCTAACTGTTTTTAGCAGCATCTGTTCATGAGTGGTTTTGAATTGGAAGCAAGAGAAGTGTTGGATGACTTTCCACGAACTCAGATCACATACATGCCATTTTCAATAATAATAAAAGTGAGTCAGAGGATTTTGGAGCTTGTCTCAACAACAAGTCCCGAAATATAAAACTCCCGGATAAAATAAGAGTTGCCATTCTTGGATGTTCTAGTTATAAGAAACATCGATATGGGTTGAGAATTGGTATCTGATCTTTACCTGCAATTACGTAAAGGTGTGAACAAAAGGCTCTTAGGAATGAGATTTTTTTCGACGTTCATAGGTCTCATTCTACATTTTTTAATTTTTCAACTTTCGAAGGCATCCAAAAACTGTTGTCATGTACCTCCCTAATAATCTCAAGCATCCTCATTTATTCTGTGGCCGTTCTCTATGGTACGTTGAGTGACACTAGACTTATATGGTCTCTGCAACTGAATATGTGGAATATGTTCTTTGTAGCGTGCTTTCATAACCCGCTCAGTTTGACCAACATACTTTATATTGCCATCCTCACAGTTAATTTCCTAAATCCTAGTTATTTCCTTTTCACAGTTTTGACTTTCGGGTGCTCAGCACTTATTGAAAAATATGAGCAATTTTGAAAGCCACTTTCATATTGAATTTTTCATAAATATGAAACCGTATGTTGATGAATATTGGTTCGTAAGGCAAACTATAAATTTCAAGTATTCGTATTTATGAAAAGTTGGGGATTTACGAAGACACTCCAAATGTCCCCTTCCTGATTAGCTTATCGATTATGTTGGGAAGATACTCATTACTTTCAGCGATCTCCTAGATAACCTCTTTCTCACTATCATACCTTTCCAAAATCCTCTGCCTCACTCTTATTAGTGACGAAAAGGACAAACACATCATTCACGTATTGAATCATAGTTCGTGGAAAGTAATCCAATTCTTCTCTTGCTTCCAATTTAAAACCGCTCATGAACAGATGTTGCTAAAACAGTTAGCGAACTGGAAACAATTCTGTCCCTTGCAAATTTGTGTCAGCTGGATGTACTCTTCCACTACTTCACCACATAATTCATTTGTTTCTAAAAGATCCGTAGAATATTTGATCATTTTTGATAAGGGGATACTTGGAAATAACGAAGATATGGCAAAAGAAACTAAAATCTCACAATCTCGCAACCTTATATCTGATTTTAATATGTCTGACAGTTCAAGTTCCTATTTATCCCTGATAAACAATGACAATCGAATACAACAGTAATGGAATGAGTCAGAAATGGGATAAAATGGTATCTGATTTCAACGCTTCACTTGTGAATGAACTGGGATCGATAGTAAATGAATTTGATGACCTGGAGATCCAGGTCCTGATTTCTCCATACTGGAGATCTAGGTACCGATTTCTCCACACTGGAGATCCAGGTACTGATTTCTCAGTACTGGAAATCCATTACTGATTTCTCCATACTGGAAATTGTTCAACATTCTCGCACTTTAATGGTGTTCAAAGACTTGATGTTAATTTTTGATATTCCTTCTCTAATACCTGTGAGATACCAGATGACAAGTCGATTTGTCTTGATCTTTTTATGTTTTTTTCATTCTTAGATATTGGTTGGAGAGTTGAAGTAGGGCACATTTTTATTCAGTTCGGCAATTGGAATTACTCGCGGGTGATATCAGTTCTGGATAAACCGTGGATGGATGGAATGCATCCTTTTTTTTTCATTGGTATTGAGGCTTGAAATGATTCGTTTCATTGTTTTCTTTGAATAGGCAATTTGTGGCACACGATTGAAATGGTTTACTATGAAGGCCCAGGATACCAAAATGAAAAGTTATAATATACCTGTTATCATATTGTTATTTTGATCAATTTGAGTTACTGAAATAATATACAGGAATTGAATTTTGCATTCATTTCTGAAATATTTTTTCCAGTTATGGACCCTCGGTTACCACCAATGTCGTTTCTCTTACAAATCTCAAGAGGATGTCAAAACAGTTGTAGCTCGGATGGACCAGAATAACTTTCCATTCGATGCTATTTGGTTAGATGGTGACCACACCGACGACTACAGATGGTTCAGGTGGAACCACACCACTTACACGGACCCTGTTGATTTACAGAGAAACGTATCTGCTACGGGAAGGAAATGTGTATCTATATCCGATCCACATATCGCTGTTGACAACAACTATTCGGTCTACTTGGGAGCAAAAGACAAATATTTCGTCAAGTGGGCTAATGGATCCAATTATGAAGGTAATCAAGACGATTGAAGAGCATTTCACTAATTGAAAAGAAATCATAATCGAAATTCCAGAATCTTATACAAAAGGAACTTCATCTTGAACTCAGTTCGTCTCCCACGAAGATATGAATATTATTTTAAAACATATGATTTTTCTATACTATATCTTTTCAAAATAGTCATTCGATTCATGAGCCATGATTTTGGAATTGTTGATTTTTGAAATTTCAAGTTGAAAGTGTTTGGGCTTATGTGAATTGTATATCAAAAGTGGTATAGATGATATATTAGATGTCATAATGTTATGTGAAGAGAATAACTATTTTTGCTATTTGCCAAACCAATTTTTTTATTTGTTAGCTGACTGCTGGCCAGGATTATCGAGTTGGATAGACTTCATGATACCAGAAGCATCAGACTATTACTCAAGTTGGTTCGCTTTCGACAAGTTCAATGGCAGTACCGAAACATTAGCTGGTATCTGGAACGACATGAACGAACCAGCTGTATTTGACGATACCATAGAGAAAACGTTACCATTCGAGGTATTGCACGCTGGAGGAGTCAAACATGGAGATATTCACAACATCTATGGATTCATGCAAGTAAGATCCGAGTTTATTTGCATTGATAGTTACAATAATTACACATATTCGGACAATATGTTTTTGTACATTGAGAAAAATAAGTAACAGAAAATATTTTCACGATTTTTTCCGGACTAAAATCAGTCCAAAAGACCGTATACTACTTGATAAAACAGAAGGTTTTTGGTGTTATATAAATTCCAACTCATTTAATAATATGGATACGTATTCACATCTTTTCGATATTATATTCAAAATTTCGCCATAAGTTGAGTAAGATCAGCCAATATTATAATATAAATTGCCTCTCATTTTTCAACTGTCAATAAATGAAAATTTTCTATTTTTTAGACAAGAGCTACCCACAAAGGACTCATGGATCGTGATCAACAAAAGAAAAGGCCTTTTATTTTAAGTCGATCAACCTTTGCTGGATCCCAAAGGTATGCCGCTATGTGGACAGGGGATAATTCTGCCACCTGGAACCATTTTGCTAACACCTACCCAGAATGTATGACGGCTAATTTAATGGGTATGGTATTTTGTGGTGCCGATATCGGAGGATTTTTAGGAGATCCTAGTGACGAACTGTTGCAGAGATGGTATCAAGTGAGTACATGATCAGCATCTATCATTCTCTCAATATGATGTATTCGAAGACTAGCGATGCCCACGACTTTAAGAATTTTAGTTTTTTGCTTTTTCCCTTTTGCTTTTTCACCAAAAATTCTAATGTGTTTCCCTATCTTTGGATTCATTAAAAAATCGTTCTATATACTATAAATACAGTTGACCAAAGATTCAGCATCCCCTCCTTATGCTCAGCATCTGATGCTCTAGAATCTGATAGAGAATTATCTGATGAAGAACTGATAGAGAACTATCGAGTCATACTCTCGAGTGAGATGGTTATTAGCCCAAGCAGAGTGTTGGCTTTCTTTGTGTCCAAATTATTATCAAAAAATGTAGGAATACCGCGGTAATTGTATTGTAATTTTCGAACTTTATACGGTTATTGTGCCGGAGACACTACCAGTTACTGTGAAATTTTTATTCTAGCTCAGGATTTGCTAATTCTCGATGAATGTCCTACAAAACAATTGAAATTTATACGAATACTGTGCCGGTAACTATGAAATTTCTATTTGGGATGAGAATTGGTTAGTTCTATTTCAATACCTCACTGAAAAACTTGAACTTTACACGGTTACTGTTCCAGATACTGTGACGTTTACTGATATACTTCCATTCGGTATCAGAACTGGCTAATTCTAGATTAATACATTACTGAACAATTCAAACTTTACAGGGTCACTGTGTCGTTCACTGTGAAATTTTCATTCAGCATCAGAATTGGTTACTACGAAATTCCAATTCTGAATCAGGATTGACTAATTCTAGATGAATAACCTACAAAAAATTGGATTCTGCACGGTTACTGTGCCGGTAACTATGAAATTTTTAATTCGGATATGAATTGGCTAGTTCTAGATCAAACTTAAACTTTAAACGGTTACTGTGCCGGATACTGCACCGTATACTGTGGAACTTCTATTTAGGATCAGAATTGGATAACTCTAGATCAATACATTACAGAAAAATTAAAACTTTACATGGTCACTGTATCGTTGAGTAGGATATTTTCATTTGGGATCGCAACTAGCTAGTTCTAGGTCGAAACTTTACTAAAAAAAACTTGAACTTCACATAGTTACTGTGCCGGATACTGTACCAGTTACTGTGAAATTCCAATTATGGATCAGGATCGACTAATTCTAGGTGAATATTCTACAAAAATTGAATTCTGCAAGGTTACTGTGCCGGTTACTATCACATTTATATTTTGAATGAGAATTGGCTAGTTCTAGATCAATAGTTGCCCACGGTGGTAGTGCGCCCGAATCATGATCGAAAGACCTTGGGTTCGATTCCTGCCTCGACCAGATATTTTTCTCGAGATTTATCTGGTTGAAGCTGGGATGATTCTGCAACCGTGTTAGGAATCACACGTTAAAAGGTAAGACCTCGTTAGTCCTTAGCTCGCACAAGTTTCTC
>WOGO01002254.1:0-16178 GCA_015342085.1 Leptinotarsa defecta | reverse complement strand
ATAATGGATTGTGAAATGTAATTAGTTTTAAATAACATACTTTCAATTATTGAATAATTCGACCTGTTGATGGTTTTTCCCGTCACAGAAAAAATTGTGTATTATTCACGGAAATAATATTAGAATTTAGCTCTCGGTTTTTTGTTTCCCTCTGCTTCGCGGACAACACAACCTCGAGCTAAAATCTAATACTTTTATTCCTTGTATAATGAATAACTATAATTTATTTCTTATTTTTATTATTTTTTTTTTGTTTCAGTTCCCGTTTTTTACTCTGTGCTCATCTTTTCTATCTTGATTATTTTATTCGTTTCATTGTATTATCATTTCACGTTTTATTGTTTGATATAATTGATATTTTAGGTATTCATTCTGATTTTATTTATTTTCTCATAGATTTCGAATCATAGTAGAATCATATCAGATAATGGAAGTCTAAACTAATGGAATTCACCATGAAATATCATCAATCACTTTCAGACAAACGTTATAATATATTTGCATCAAGTATCTGTCGGTTCTATCATATAATTTTTCCTTTTATAGCTCCCCTTGATCAAGGCGAGAAGGCCTATGAAGCTTTGGAAAAGTCCCTCAAAAACTTAGACTGCGGCTATATTGATCTTTATTTGATACATTGGCCTGGTGTCCGTGGAGTAAACTTGTCGGATGCTGAGGTTAGCAAACGTCGAGATCTCAGCTGGCAGCACCTGGTTAGAGGAAAAAAAAATGGCCTCACCAGAAACATTGGAGTCTCAAATTATAAAATTCGCCATTTAACTGAATTGTTAAACAATGATCATGGAGTTCGACCTGCAGTGAACCAGGTAAAGCGTTTTCATTTACGACCAGCCGGTAATTTCATGAAAATCCATATTTTGAATCAGTCTATCAATTTTCTCAACTACTAATTTCATGGTTACACGATTTTAATTTCTCGTTCTTGAAGTTATGGGTGCTCCAATTGAAATGAATAATACTGGAGGAATTTCTGTAAGAAAAATTGTTCAACGTATTTTCTGTCACTTTTGTGCAGAAAATGATCCTATTTTAGTGCAAATGAATTGGACTTATTACAGTTATCAAGATTTCCAAAACCAATCGAATAATCAACCTTTATTAAATGAACATCATTTATGAATAATGAATATTTACATTCTCACAGAGTTGAACACAAGAATCAAAGTTTGAAAAAATCATTCCAGGTGTTCAGATAATTTATCAAACTGTAATATCTCAAATCATAGTACCTGTCAAAAATAATTCTGAGAAATTGAAAAGAGAGTGTTTCCAGGAGGCATTCATTTTTTTTTGGAAAAACCACCTTTGACGGGAAAGTAAAAAGTCCGAAAGTTTGAAATGTCATTCAATTTTTTAGATATCAAGGTACGGTATACTTTTTCAGTTATAGGTACATTCTTTGTTCAGCCACTAAGGGAGAGTAAACTTTGAAAGTCATTTTTCCGCACTGTTTTTTTGGGTGATAACCTTTCACAACCTGAAAACTGAACAGGAATAAATCAATAGAGAATCTGCAGGAGTGCAATAATATCGTGAGTTATCATCAATATGGCTTTCGAAAAGAAAGGTCAACAGGTGACCTCCTATCATATCATATATCACCTATATTTGGAATAACGCAATCAAGACACATGGAGACAAGAGCTGTTGCGCTTGATACTTCTAAGGCCTTTGACCGTGTGTGGCATGAGATTTTGCTGGCCAAACTTCGATGCTATGGCTTGTCGAATCATTTTTGTGTATGGCTCCTCAGCCACTTGAAAGAACGTTCCTGTGATGTCTGTCATCCATCTAAATGAAACACCTTGAAGGTTCACTCAATAACTCTATTTTCCAATTTTAAAATACCAAATCACAGAGTCCTGTCCAAGGACGTCACAGATAACTTTTTATACAAGTATTATAGTCCAGGCACATTCCTACTGACATTACACTCTTCCCTTTCTAATTTAGAACTCTTGTGCTTATAACTATGGTACAAACCGCTCAGGCGGTTTTCTGAAACGCTGGGGGCGATGGAATAATTCACTGGGAGATACATGAGTCTCTTGATCACTACTAGTTGAATTGATATTATCATAATTCGATATTGACATCGTTGAATCTCTCTCTTGTGATTTTCCCACCACCGCTCCTGGTGCCTCACTGCTACCTAATTGAAAGCTCGATTTTTCCACCTCTTGAGGCAAAACAATTTGTTCCTTACTGATTTCAACTTCTCCTAAATTCACATAGCTATCATGAACAGGGAGAATCTGGTTTATGTGACGTTTCCATTCCAAATTGGTATTGGGTATTCTTACTTTAACAATATTTTTTCCTAATCTACGAATTACAATTCCCGATGTCCACTCTGGTTTAACCCTTCTATAATCTTTCACTAGCACCTTTTGTCCTATTTCAAGACGATCCCGTATTTTTCCTCGATAATTTCTCTTCTGACGATTTTGTGATTTGATAATATTATCTTTAATAGTACTCATAGGTTTGGGTTTACGTACCGGTATATTTATGGGTTTAATTAAATCTAATCTAGTTCTGAGAGCTCGGCCCAGCATCAAACGGGCAGGGGATTCGCCAGTGCTACAATGCTCTGTATTTCTATACAATACCAAAAAATTATAAAGGTCTAATTCTGTAATCTGAGATTGTTTCGAAATCTCATCAAAAATATTGTAAGAACTTTTCAAAGTCTTGATAATAAATTGTTTAATAGTTTTCACACTATTTTCAGCCGCCCCGTTTGAAGCTGGGTGGTATGGTGGAGACGTCACATGAACAATGCCATTATTAAGTAAAAAATTCTGAAATTCTTTGGAGATAAACGTTGGTCCATTATCTGAAACCAATGTCCTCGGGAGACCAAACTGAGCAAATAATCCCCTTAATTTACTTATAGTAGCTGATGCTGTGATTGAAGTCATTAAAAAAACTTCCAACCACTTCGATAATGCATCCACAATTACGAAATAAGTTTTACCATTAATTGGTCCTAAAAAATCTACATGTAGCCGTTCCCATACTTCGGAAGGAATCGGCCAGGGCGTCAACTCATCCTTTGGAGGGTTTTGTCGTTCTCTCCTACACGAAATACAATTTTTACACATTTCTTCAATTTCTTCATTAAGAGACGGCCACCAAATATATGAACGTGCCAATGCTTTTGTTTTTACAATTCCCATATGGCTTTTATGCATCTCACCTAAAATAGCAGATTGCAATATTTCCGGAACTACTACTCGATAACCCCAAATTAAAACATCATCTTCAATACTTAGTTCATTTTTTCGTTTGAAAAACGGCATCAATTCACTTTTGTAATTTATTGGCCACCCATTTTTTACATATTCTAGGACTAAGCTTAACTTTTCGTCCCTTTTTAATTCCCTTTTTATAATTTCAATATTTATAGGTAATTTACTTTTTTCTACATATTGTAATGTTAAACTCAGCTCCTCTGTTATTTCTTGTTCCTTATCCATTAATGGAAGTCATGAAAGAAAAGCAGTACAATTTAGTGTTGAATTTGCATACTGAATATCAAAATCATAGGAATATAAAAATATTGCATAGCGCTGTGACCTATTTGCTGTCATAACTGGGAAACCTTTTTTTGGTCCAAAAATTGACACTAACGGTTTGTAGTCACATTTCAGAAAAAAATTACGGCCCCACAGATACGAATGGAATTTTTGTACACCATAAACTATAGATAATACCTCCTTGTCTATTTAACTGTATCTTTTTTCGGTATCTGATAATACTCTAGAACTAAATGCTATCGGTTTTTCAATACCCGACGGATAACTGTGGGATAGGGTTGCACCTAAACCGTACGATGAAGCATCTACCGTTAAAATTAGATCAACATCTGGGTTATAGTGTGCTAAAACTTGAGGAAACGTAATTGCTTTCTTGATTTCCGAAAATGCCATTTCACACTGTTCGTTCCATTCAAATGGGTGATCTTTTTTTAATAAGTAATAACAAGGAAATAAAATGTCGGTCAGATTTGGTATGAATCTGTGATAGTACTGTACGCTGCCCAAGAACGATTTTATTTGTGAAATATTTGTCGGTCGTGGAATTTTCAAAATAGCTTCAATTTTCTTCGCAGATTTATGTAACCCATTTTTGTCTATAACATGCCCTAAATACTCAACCGAATTTTTGAAAAAATGACATTTTTCTTTTTTTAATGTCAAGCCACTTTCTTTTAGTCTATCCAAAACTAATTCTAACCTTGCAATATGTTCTTTTTTATTTTTACCGGTCACTAGAATGTCATCCAAGAAACAACAAACTCCTGGTATGCCACTTAAAACCTGCTCAATTATATACTGGAAGTATCCAGGTCCAGACGAAATTCCAAAAGGTAGACGTGTATAGACGTATACACCTCTATGTGTGGAAATAGCAGTTAGTTTTTTTGATTCCTCATCTAGCAATATTTGTTGATAGGCAAATTTCAAATCAAGTTTAGAAAATTGCTCACCATTACATAATTTTGCAAACACATCCTCTATTCTTGGTAATGGATAACGACAAATTTCGATATGAGGATTCAAACTAATTTTATAGTCTCCACAGATTCGAACATTTACTTTATCGTCTTTTAATACTGGAACAATCGGTGTGCCCCATTCAGAATATTGGACTGGTTCTAAAATACCCATTTTAAGCAATTTATCTATTTCTATCTCTACTTTTTCCCTAAGAGCATGAGCTATTGGTCTAGGTTTGAAAAATTTAGGTTTAATACCTTCTTTTAATTTAAGGGATAGTTTTCCTTTATTGAATGTTCCCAATTCGTCCTTGAAAACATCTGCATATTTTGTTTGCCAAGTTTCCACAATTTTTTTATCTGAAATCTCATCTATATAATTCAACTGCCTGAATCCTAAATTGAATTTGTGAATGAAATCACGCCCCAGTAACAAGTTGTCGCCCCGTCTAATTACAAAAAAATCCAAAATATGGGAACGGTTATTAAAAATGACTTCAAGCTCAATTTTACCTAAAGCACAAATTTTGTCCCCAACATATGTTACAAAACTCAAATTGGTCTCTTTTAGAGGTAACTTTTGGAAATGTTTTCTCCACAAATTTTCTGAAATCACTGATTTTGAAGCCCCTGAATCTAATTCAACTTTGAAACTTACTCTGTTCAACTTAACATCTACTAATATTGGATTTTCATTTGAAGATTTCAAACAAAATAAAGGTTTATCTCTGACTGTTGTCGAAAACTCGTTGGTATCATCAACGCTCGACTCTAACTGTTCATTTTCGAAATAATTAAATGAATGGTTTAGACCCACCTTGCATACTCTCTTTAAATGGCCTTTTCCTCCGCATTTCTCACAAATATATTCTCGGTAAAAACATCTGTAGGATTCGTGATTTTTGCCCCCGCACACCGAACAAAAAAACATACCTTTTTTAGAGGAATACTTTCCTGAAGCGATGTGTGGTCCTGTCGTCGTAGGTTTTTGTCTATGCATCTGCCCTTGACTACCGCCTCTTTGCCCTCTTCCGCGCGGACGTATCAAATCTTCTTCCAAGCGATGTAATTCTTCCACTTTCACTTGTACTGGTAATCCATAATTATTTTGAGCTGACTCTGTCGTTAATGCGCTGCTGATGGCTTCTTCAAATGTTAACATTTCGGTTTTGGTAAATAAGGTATCCAAAATTCTTCCAGGTTCGAAACCACATATAAATTTATCCCGAAGTGCATTGTCTAAATAAGTACCAAATTTACAATGTGTAGCTAGCCTTCTAAGACGCACTGAATATTCTTGAATGCTTTCTATTTTGAGCTTTTTCGCAGAATAAAAAGCATACCTTTCTGCATAAACTGCCCGTTGCGGTTGATAATGTTTCTCCAATAACTCAACCAACACATTGAAACCTTTATTTTCTGGTTTATCGGGAACACATAAGTCCTCGAGTAAAGCAAATGCACTCTGATTAAGGCTATTCAACAACATTGCTCGCTGCTTACTTTCCTCTGCCACCTCATTAGCAGTAAAAAACGATTTTAGTCGCCGGACATGGATGCCGAAATCGTGAATGTCTGGATTGAACTCCGTTTGTAACCCAAATTGTCCCGTCGCCATGTTACTTCTTTTCAATTAAACAAATCCGTTGTTAGACTAAATTTTCAATATACCCATTCCTACTGACATTACAAAGCCCTTGAATGAAATGTTTTTGCGCTAACTTGACGTTCTTCATAGTAAGTAGAAAGGGTAGTGTGTAGCCCCTAAAACTATTTTACGATAAATGTGACTACTTCTGAAATATAGATCGAAATTTACTGCTATTTTTTCAATGGAAATATTTTGCTCGAAAACTGAGCACGACATAACAAAAACTCACGAGACAAAAAGTTGGAATCACAATTGTTCGATATGATTCTGATATTTATTCTGATACAATGATGTTTTTTATAAATATCAATCCGATAACCTAATATTTGAAGAAGAAAATCATTCGAGACTAATGTTCAGTAGACCGTCCTCTCTGAAATATGACTTACGCAAAGGTCAAGCAGTGACCTTTGCGTAAGCCACTGACAAAAAGCGAAGTATAGGACAACAAAGCGCCACACGAAAGCGTGGGACTGCTTTCGAAAAATAACCACAAACGAATTTAATGAATGAATAAGAATGTAGGAGTATCATATAGATATCAGACAGCGTCTAGCTGTAAGAGTGTTCAACGTGTCTTACAAGGAAGGGGTTCTTTCTTCTTGTTGGAAGATTGCTCGCGTTCAGCCTATTCCCGAAAAAGGCAAGAAAAATCTTTCAAATTACTATAGACCAGTCGCTTTGCTGTCAGTGATATGAAAAATCATGGAGAAAGCCGTATACCACCGTATCCTTGAACATCTTGAGTGAATATCAATATGTCTTTAGGAAACAAAGATCAACAGGCGACCTTCTATCGCATGTCATCCATATTTGGAATAACGCAATCGTGAAACATGAAGAGTCAAGAGTTGATGCGATTGATATTTCTGAGGCCTTTGGCCGTGTGTAGCATGAGGGTTTGCTGGCCAAACTTCGAAGCTATGGCTTGTCGGATCATTTTTGTTTATGGCTCTCCAGCTTCCTGAAAACACGTTTCCTGCTAGTGACCGTCGTTGGATATCTCATTGGTGTTTCCCAGGGAACCTGATGTTTCCCATATTGTCTCCAATCCTCTTTTAATTTTACATCAACGGCTTATTGGGAAAAACTGAGAATCCAATATATTGCTTTGCTGACCACAACACACTTGTCTCATCATTCCACTTCCAGGACATCGGCTGCAGATGCACATCTTCATCGGCAGCAGGAAATTGCATATCTCATTCAAGATGTAGAGGTGATTTCGAATTGGGGTGAAAGGAACCAGGTTCGATTCAATGCACGAAAACATAGGGATTGGCTTTGTCCAAAAAGATGAATGTCTCCGAATCGATTAAGCTTGTTGGCGGTTGAAAATGACAACGCCACTTCTCTAAAGCTTGAAACACTGTTCTGAACCAGAAACCTGTACACACCTCAGCAACTTTTCAACTTTTGATCAGACCTTCTTTGGAGTATTGTTCTCATGTATGGAGCTCCGCTCCCTGTAGATATGATTCCCAATGGATATGACTTCATCGAATTGTCCGTGATACTCGTATTCGGAACCAATAGTTGAAACCAATTTGAAGCTGGCAGAAGTTCAATCTCAAAATCGCATCGAGTAAAGTCGCTTGGAAATAAATTAGTTAACTGACTTCCCACATTCTCATTTATTTCAGACAATATTCTTACATTTCAGTAAACTTCTCAATTTTCTCAAATGAAAGTTTATTGTAGCACTTCATTTGTGAACTTAATAACACACTTAAATGAAAATGAATCGATAAAACTCGAGAGATTCGCAATTTTACCTCGCGCGGATGATATCGAAGATTAACTGAATACGGCATATTGCAGAGAACATTTGCAGAAAACTTTCTATATTGAATAGAGTAGATTGAGGTTATTGACTAGTGTCAGCATGGCATATTTGTATGACAAATAATATCTAGGAGTAATTGAAACGTGAAGAGTCTATTTCCGCATGAATGAAAATACAAAATATGAATGTTTAAAGACCGTAGCTGCAGACAGGACAGACAAAATTCAGAAGCAGCTCATCTCGCCTAACGTATCTAGGAGGAGAGCGTTTTATGGACAAGAACGATACGATTTTGAAAAACATGGCGAAATGACAACAAAATGATATCGGAGAGTCAGATTTTGGTCTCCGAAACATTGAGTATTGTATTTTTTCTTAGCATTCTTTTTTGATAAGCAAAATCATTAGATACGACAAGTTACTGACAAGTAGAACATTTTTCTTTGTGAAAAGTACTTTGATTCTCGTGGTAAACCGAAAAGTTTGCCCTTCCTACACTTGTATAAAGTTCCCCATTAAACTTTCCATATCAACTCCAACATTCTGAATTTAGCCGATGATACTGTGTTGTTTTGCGAAGACGAAAACTTGAAACAGAAATTAGAACATGACCTTCATCAAATCAAATTGTGGTTCGACCACAGGCTCTTATCTATCAACTTTGAGAAAACCTATTATGTACCATTCAGTAGTTATAACAACTCTCTATCAGAATGTGATATCAAAATCTCCAATACGGAAGTCGTCAAACCCTCAAAGAAAATAAAATATCTTGGAATAATTTTAGACAGCAATCTCAGATGGAACCAGCACATAGACCACATAGTTGAAAAAAAAACACATCGCATACCTTACAAATTCAAACGGATAGCAAACATACCCAATAATCAAAAACAGAAAATTATGTTATTTAAGACTTTAGTAGAGCTCCATCTGAGATATGGTATAATCGGTTGGGGTGAAGTGTCGAAAACTCATCTATATTTTCTTGCAGAAGAAATTTATCAGATATATCCTACGGAAAGGTTACGACTATCCTAGCAATCTACTTTATTCTGGAATATTTGATCCCAGACAGCTGTTTTTTATAAATATTACTGCTGTACAGCATAAAAACAAAAAAGAGAATTAACTACTTATCACCATAAATATGCTACACGTCGGAATCATAGTATCGTCATACCATTGATGCTCAAATCACTTGGGCATAAATCCTACCGGTATTCAAGACCAAAAACCTACAGTTTTCTTCCTGAAAATTTAAGATGCGTATCAAATCTCAAAAAACTTATGATAAAGGCTAAATTATTTGTGAAGAATATACCACAAGCAGAGATACATAGACAAATATAAAAATAAATACTTACTTCCACGAATGTGAATATATATTGTGTAATAATTTGATTGTAGTCTGGAACCCTTATAATTAAAATCCCTATATCCATTGATTGTTTAATTGATTTATATTCTGTTCAAATGGGTCCAGTTCAAACTTATGTTTATATCCATACTTAGTACCCAATCAATACATTAATTTATTTTTAATTTTTTATATTCTGTTCAAATATGTCCAGTATGGACTAATATTTTTATCTATATCTAGTACTTAATTTAATGCATGAATGTCAGATACAATATTCTCATTGCTTACACACAGGCAGATCATTTTACCTCGTATAATATATTTTATTTGTTCTTAACTGTTCACTTCTATATGTACATGTAAACTTACTGTAAACAATCTTAACAAAGTGAATAAAAACATTATATTTTTCAGATTATGAAAGGTGAGAATACCCAAAAAATTCGATAAAAATGAAAAACATCTAACAAATACGTGGGCTGCAGCTGATCAGAAGGAAATATTTATTTTATAAAAAGAAGGACCAAACGAAAGTAGTTGCGGTGGTATTGGTGAGCGAGCAGAATAGCCAATAACACTGAAACATTATTCAGCTGCTTGAAACCGACGTTCGACTCAACTCTCAAGAGATTTTTATGGATGCATCCTATCACCTGATTTATTTGTAAAGCTAGCTGTTTCATCAATTCCGAGGCCATTGAGAATATTCATGCCCAGAAGACGACAATTGTAAAAAACTGAGTGAGTGCCCTTAATTCAAGGAGCAGTTGAAACTATTTCTATTGTCATTCAATTATATTTGACGCTTCTTTTCAGCTTATTACTATAGAATATCGTGAACCAAAGCGCTACTGAAACAGCCCCCCAAACATTAACTAGGCATTTGCCAATGATAGTGATAATAAACGCACTGTTAGACGTTGGTTAGCGAAATTTCGTTCCGGAGATTTTTGCCTCGAAGTTGAGCCCTGAAGTGACGTCAAATGTCGATATCATTTCTCGAACGATACTGTAAATATTGATCGTGAGGATAGTATTGGTGGAAGTGGCGATCTATCGCCACTGGCTGGTGATGAAGGTGACAAAGACTTCGAGCATAACAATCGCATACTGAGAAGAAGAAGCCAACTTAAACCTCCAGAACTTTCAAGGTATTGATGATGCTTTTTTTATCACCTCTAATTCGTGATATTAGAGGGGAAGTTGTTATACATGTGTATTTGTATCACCCTGTATCGGAAATTCATATATTGGTATAAAAACCAGCCCTATTTTCATAAGGTTGTACCTCGATTCCCTACCCACGGCTTTCAACTTGGAGACCATTCATGTTCAAGGTTATTAATAAATCACACTCAAATTAGTGCAGTTTATTATTTATATTCTATTTGAATATTCATATTGATATGCATATAGAACATCGACCTACAGTAATCCAGGACAAGAGTTTGAGAACCTTAGTGGGGACTAACCCATCACAAATGGAGCGTGGGATAGCGTAAAAATTGGGCGTCAGCTCCCATGCTGTGTTTCATGGTTCAAAACGTATTGGCAAGGTCAAAAAGCTTGAAAAATGGGTGCCCCACGATCGACAGAAATTTTCACGTATCAAGGTCTATGCTTTTTGCTTTTGCACAACCGAAACGATCCTTTTTTCGATCGAAGCATTACATGTGATAAAAAGTGGATCATCTACGATAACAGGAGACGTTCAGGACAGTAGTTGGACACCGATGAGCTAACAAGACACTTTCCAAAGGCAAAAACTCACAAAAAACAACCATGGTTACTGTATAGTGGTCATCGGTTACTGTATAGTGGTCAGCGGCTGCTGTGATTCACTACAGCCCTCTGCAACTGTTCTGTCTGTTTAAAATCTGTTTTTCCGTTAATCAGCTGTCACCCCCATACGAACGCAACTCTCAGGAGTTGACAAACTTGTGCGAGCTAAGGACTAACAAGGCTTACCTTTTAAGGTGTGATTCCTAACACGACGATTCCTAACTGGGCCAAACCATCACAGCATTGTGAGAAAATCGACGAAATGTACAGAGAATTGCGTCAGCAGCCGGCATTGGTCAACAAAAGAGGTCCGATCCTGATCCACGACAACGCCCGTCCGCACGTTCCATAAATCACCATCCGAAAATTGAACGAACTGATGGTCGAAGTTCTGCCTTGCTCACCATACTCTCTAGACTTCTCGCCAATTGACTACCATCTTTTCAAGTACTTCGATAACTTTCTCACCGGTAGCACCTTCACCAGAACCTGACGAAAACGACCTTCGTCGACTTCATCGAATCCCGAGCACCTTATTTTTTCATACCGAAATAATTGACTTGTGTTACGTTAGTAAAAGTGCACGTATCCAAATGTCTATTAGTTCGAATTAATTCAATGAGTATTCACTGAAGTATTACAGTAGAAACAGACAAAACTTTTGAAACAACCGAAAACCTTCGAAAGAAGACAGATACTGTCTACTAGACATCGAAATCAATATTTGCTGAGGCAATGCTGCATTCGATTCCAAAACAAGCAACTTTTCCAATCATCAGAATGCAGTTTACTTCATCTCCTGAAGACAACTTATTTGGTGAAACGTACGCAGGGAAGAGTATTGCAGTTTTGGAGTTGATCTATAACAGAGGTTCCAGTTTAACCTTTTACTACATTTGATTGCAAATTTTTCTAGCAAGTCAAAGTTTATAAAAGTTTCGCAATTCAATTCAATTCAATTCAAATAGACTTTATTGTCTGAAGAATAAATTCTCATTGACAAAACCTTGTGAGAAATATAAATAACATATACATGAAATCACAAAAGTAAAATCGCTAAAAGTAAGTGATAACATGACTGAAAAGGGACATGTAAATAATAACAAACGTTCAGGATATAAGAACATGGTCAATAAAATTAAATAAATCAATTTAAACTAAATCGAATAAAATCAAATCAATAAAATAGCGTAGATATTACAGTTAGTCTTCTCAATTAAAATTATCATCGTGCTAATCTATAATAAGGTCTCACAGAAAGCAAGTCTTTCAACTCTTTCTTAAGAGCTCTAAGGTCATTTATGGTTCTTATAGCTTGAGGAAGGTGATTGAACATTTTGAGACCGTTGTGAGTAATGGAATCTTTAACTAGGGTCGAAGAAGACAGCGGTAATTTTAAGCTGAATTTTTTCCTGGTTTGATACATTGGCGCGTCAAGTTGTTGAACAATACCCTATTTTTGAAGAGAAGGCAGATTGTCTCATATATAAATAAACAGACCACAGTTAGGATTCTGTTAGAGGTGAGGCCGACAAAAGTCCCTAGGCTTGGCTTTGCATATGCATCGTATTGCACGTTTTTGTATCAGTAACACTGATTGAAGGCATGTTGTAGAACACACACCCCAAAGGAAAAAAAAAATAACGAAGATGGGATTCAAAAAGGAAATGATAAATCATTCTAGCTTCTGCAGATCCGATATCAAATGCAGTTACTCGTATTGCATACTTAACATATTCCTGAATTCCTGAAGAAACTACAAAAAAGTTTAACAAGCAACAAAAATTTTGCAACCTAAGAATTCAAGAGATGTCTACGACAGAGAATGTGATGAATTACTAAACTGGATAGCAGAAAACTGTTTGAAACATGTTGGTGGGACTGTGCTGCTCGAATTTTTTCCGGGATCCCTAAAATCCAAATATATTATAGTGAGAAGACTTTAATGAGAAAGAATATTGAAATCACTGATTGAATTCAGTGTACTGCACATCCAGTTGGAAAAAAAATTGGAAAACACATCACAGAATGTGTCTGGCTTTTCAGCTCACTATTCGTGTCAAACATCGGCCCTTCTTATAAAAGCGAATGAGAGAGTATGTCGTGTGCTGGAATTCATTAGACAGTTATTCTTCGAAAACTGATATTTAAATAATAGCCACTTTTATATCTCATATTTTACATATTTCATTCGATAAATAATACTGGAGTTTTATACTAACACCAAACCGTTATTTTTAACACCTCGACGCGTGTTTCAATCACCAATTGATCATTTTTCTCTTGAAGATGATCAACGTTAGGATAAAACTCCATTCATTACTACTTCAAAATTTCCAAACAGTGCACCACAAGTTCATTCAATAAAGGTTCCAGATTCTCTAGAGATTTTTTTTCTGAAAGGAAAAGTATCAATATGAAAAATCACTTTATTTTTCATCCATCGCTCGCAAAGAATAATTTCATTTTTTTACACGCTTTATATTAGCTTCACACGTATGTATGTATGTTTGCTTGCTTGTAACTCACAAGCTCGGGATCTGTATTGACAGATTTATTGACATTATTATTGCTTGATCTATTCGCGGCCAGATGGCACTATACGTATCATCTCTGATACTTCTTGAACTATTCGTGGGCAGATGACGCTGTAAGTAACCTCCATGATATTTTTTTATCTATTCGCGGGCAGATGGCGCTGTATGTAATGTCCTTGATAGGTTGTTCAAAAGAAAATCAAAATAAAAAATGGATTTTGAGAATTATAAGTGGTACATATTCAAATATTTTCAATTACACGTGATTTAGGACAGAAAAAAATTTTGAACGAAACGAATACATTTTAAAAACTAATTAGAATATTTGAAAGCAAACCTGAATATGGTTTTCAACAATGAAAAAATTTTCGTAAAATGTGCACCTAAAGAATTCAGTTACTTAAATAATTCAAAAAAATCGAAAAATTAGAATTGAGGTGCTTGACATTGTATATCGAATCAGAAGATTGGTTTGAAAAATGAATATAATTTGAAAAACTAAAAAAACACGCTTTTATAGCATATGAAACTGAAAAGGAAAAAATTAATATAGTTTTAAAAAACTGAACAACACGCTTTTAAAGAACATCGAACTGAAAAGTTGAAAATTATTTTTTTCAAAATAAGCTTTAAACAACGATCGAAAAATACTAGTATTATCGCTTTGTGCCAAATTTTTTGTATATCTATCGCCCACGCTTTTTTCACAATAATACTAGTGTCTTTTGATCGTTATTGTTTCAAGCTTATTGAAAAAAATATTGTTAACTTTTTAGTTCCATGTTCTTTAAAAGCGTGTTTTTGTTTTTATTTGAACTATATCTATATTGTTGCCACTGAACGAAAAATAATGATTCTATTTTAAATTTTGCTTTGTTTCTACATGAACAGTAATGAAGCCTGAGGTAAGTCCACACCTGTCAACAACATATTTTTTGAACGCATCAACTTGCATGTCTGAACCGAAACCATTGTCCGAAACAAACTAAGTTTTGTAGTAAAAATTGAACTTAAATGCTACTGCTGCTGCCCTCTTCATTATAGCTACCCATACCCAAAAACGAAAGAGAAGATGGTGGCAGAGACAGTTTTTAACAAATGGGACAAGCTATGGCAACAACTCAATGCCAGATTTTCTTTTGACCGGTGCCTGATGGTAACTCAATTTTATTGTCACGCAATGCTGAAGCAGCTTCAAATATTTCAATTATCTCTATCACCAGCTCTTTGGTCCATATCATGTTCGCTGCGAAATAGAATAACAATGAACTACGTTCCTAACTTCTTTAAATGATACAGAGTGATTATAATAAACGCAAAGTACTTCTTGAGCATCTCAGAGCAGCCCGCCAGAGAAACCTAAAAAGCAAAATTAGTAGAAACAAACCTCATCATCAACAACCAAGTATATACCTACGAGAAAGTCACAAACAAAACAGACCCGTCTGAAACCGTGACTGCAGGCAATAGTGGATTAGAGAAAGTTAACATCTTCAAACAGCCCAAACAGCCCCAAACAGCTCCTCAGAAACCGATAGAACAGCCAAGAAAGAGAAACTACGAGATCTGGACACCAACACAGAATTTACCAACAAAATCGCAATCAGACAACAAAAGAAAACTCATTTCAAGAACAAGTGAATCTACTCTTTACCGCCTACTTCTTTTGTGTATTTGGTATCAAATAGGTCTAACTCTTTTTTTGTGTTTGCTTTATCTTATCTCAATACTTTTGTTGAATGCATTCAAACATGCATCTGGGAGATTTGAACGTGAGGTCTTTAATGGCACACTTTGATATAATAAAAGACTTTATATTGCAACAACAATTTGAAATTTTTGTTGATACCGAAACATGGCTTAATGATAACATATCTTCTGATGTTCTCACCTTTGATCCATATAAGTTTATTAGATTTGACAAAACTGATGTTACCAGTCAAGGAGGAGGAATAGGAATGTATCTCCATAAGTCTCTCAATTACAAGGTAGAATATTGTAAGAGTACCCCAAGTAAATATCGTAACAATATCAAAAAATCAATTCTAATATTGAACAATGTTAGATTTCAGTCACGTTATCAGGAAATAAATTCATTATAGGCGGTGCCTACAGGCCTCATACCTCCAATGTACTTGATTTTTTAATGAATTGGAAGATGTGTTAGTAACAACCCTACCATATGGTGACAAAACTGTGATTATGGGTGATTTCAATATAGATCTCTTAAAAAATACCGTGAAAGTCAATCATTTTAACAACTTTGTTGAATCGTTTAACCTTTCTCAATTGATTAATGAGCCCAAACTCTCAGACCCTAATAGATGTAATACTCGTATCTGATGTAGAGTCGTTAACCAATGTATCCGTATATCATGTTGAAGGGGTGTCTGATGATGATCATTCATCAACTATATGTTGTGTTCGGAATAACTTGAAAAAAGCTTCGCTAAGTGTATTAAATACAGAGATTTCTCCAATTTCAATATGGATACCCTCACAACTTTCTTACACTCAGTTGATTGGAACATTAT
>WOGO01002253.1:0-16180 GCA_015342085.1 Leptinotarsa defecta | reverse complement strand
CAATCAACGAATACAATTTAGGTGGTTGTGGGTTCATGACTTACGATCGGAATTTTTCCGTTTCATCCATGACATAATGAATATTTTTCAAAGTTTTCTCTTTTATAGATTTATCTTTTATTGATTTCTCTTTTATAGATTTCACTAGTTTCAATTCCGGATTGAACCTATCTTTATGCATCTTTTCAGATTTGAAAATTTCTGCAGCAATATGTTTATTGGCGTAACATGTCCCCATCAACGCGATATCTGTATCAATTCCCAAAACTTCTGAATTTGTCGAATTCATGTTGGGTTTAATATTGTAACTGAGACCTTTTTCTAATAGACGAGTTTCATGTCCTGGAAAACTGGTGTTCGTGAGATTGAAAAATTTGTTAATGGCGGTGTCAAATTTTGCATGGGCGGCGTGATATAATTTTTTGTTAAAAATTGATTTAATTTTTCATCCACCTATACGGATTGTTTTATTAGTTGTAAAGAGTAATGCCATTAGTCCTTTACTTAGCTGTTTGGATTGACTTCGTATAGACGATAACTATAATAATCAACAACCATACTACCAGCAACATTAGGGACAAACTTGAACCCATCCTTTTCATATCTTATAGTAACGGGAGAAGTGAGAGTAGCATTAGACACAATCGAGAATAAACCGTGAATAAATACATTTAGAGTATAGATATTTCAAATGTCTAGAGAATATGGTCAGAGACTGCCACAGAGAAATAAAGAGTACCGGATAGGAGTATATTGATTCCGTAGTGAAAAAAAAACGATATTTTTCCTACAGTTAATAATTTTTGAAATTTGTCCCTCTGACTTCATCTGGTCCACTGAAATTGATTGATTTTGTTAACAAATACTACATTCGCAAATTCCAGACAATATATCTTTTTCTTTATTTCGATTCCAAATAGTTCTTGATTCCGCATTTATTTCTTTTATTTTTCATTTGGCAAATTAGCTGTTCTGTTAGATTATGTATGTGTTCAGGTTGGTCCTGATTGGATTGTATAGTAGTAACTTGATTTTCAACAAAGCACGCCTGAAATTTCGTCATTCATCTACATTTAGCTCGGATTATGTGATAACAATGCATATTTTTCTGTATTTAATCAGTTTGGACTTCCATTGTCTAATATAATATAAACTGATTTGAAATCTCTGAAAAAAAATTAAAAAGATTAACCGAGAATAACAATTTTAACAAACAAAAAACGAAATTACAAATAAATAACATACAAGCAACAACCAAAAAAGTAAAAATTTAAATAATAATGAAAGCTGACAATTAAAAAATATTATTGACAGAAAATGAAAAATAAAAACCAAAAGATTCCAAACCAAGTTACGTCACGACGTTTCGTTTGTTAGTATCCACAATCGTCTTCGTCGTCGGTTATTCTTTTTATTTTTTTTTTTTAAATTCATATTATTTTAGACAATGGAAGTTCGTACTGATGAAATACACCTCGAAACATTGTCAACCACCTCCAAACAAGCATATTTTTCTGGTGAACCCAATGAAATTCGAACTACTAGGGAAATTGTTGAACTTGTATTTGGTGTACACGAACTTTGCCATATTTATTTTATAAAACTTTTTTTATTGACTTGGCCGTTAAATATTTTCCATAGTGAAATTAGAAAAATTCTTGAGAACATTAAATTCACTTTTGAAGTAGAAGCAGACAATTTAAACTCAATCCATTTCTTGGACTTGATGATTAGTAGAATGGAAAACAAACAATTTTCAATTCATCGTGTTAGGAATCACACGTTAAACGGTAAGACCTCCTTAGTCCTTATCTCGTACAAGTTGTGACTACTGAGGATTGTCGTTCGTAGGGGTTCGATAGCTGGTTAACGGAAAAAACATATATCACAAACCTTCCCATATGGATATTACTATTCATTACGATTCAAGCCATTCGTTTCAACATAAAATAGCATCTAATAATAGCATGATTCATATTTTAGTCAATGTTTCTCATTCAATAGATAATTTCAACAAAGAACTTGAAATCAATAAGCAAATTGCAGTGAAGAACGGATTTGAAGCTGAATTAATAGACAAAAGACTTTCGAAAAAGTCTACGCAGAAACGACAACAGTAAACAACGGATTTGAAGCTAAATTTATAGACAAAAGACTTTCAAAAAATTCTACGCAGAAACGATTTGGGACGTTATTCCTATTAATAAGTTAGATAACTAAAACCAAAATTTCAGAGCTCCAACATATTTCAAACCTACAACCAAATTAGGAGTATAAAAATTATATTGTAACACCTGTACTAACGTATACAGGCCGTTTCTTTTATCATGTGGTAACATTGCTATATTCTAAACCTAAACCATAATAACAGATACGAAGACGATTGAATGGGAAAAAAGGTAACTGTCATCGGGAACAATACAATGGTCGAAGAAAATTTACGGGGACTCTCGCCCTTCTCGAGTTATACGGAGAAAACCAATAATGGTGTTTTTTCGTTTTCTTCGAATGGAATTTTTATTTCGGAGAATATCAAAAAATAGAAAAGAAAATGCCATTGTATTCAAAGTTTACTATGACGATGTTATAATAAATATCCGATAAAACGTTTCGTGTCAACATGGCCACCATCAACTTTTTTTTAATACGGACCTATCTTTTTTATTACCGATATTGATGAAGCAATAAATTCACAATCCAAGGCTATATCACATTTGATATTTTTATAGCGTTTCATTTGAATTAACTACCATCATCAGTGACAATAATTTTAAATTAAGGTCGATTTCTTTTCGATTTCTTCATAATATAATTCAGATAACCCAATGAATTCAACAAGTTGGTACCCTAACAAAATGAAAATTCATACTTTTTCATTTTGGAAACTTTTGTATTGTCGTAATCCTTCTTGCAAGGCTTATTTCTTCCTAATCAATTATAATTCGTGATATTTTTATAATTCTCAATCCTAGAAGTGAGGAAAATATTAGTTTTTGGTCGAAATTCAATTGTTGTATGATTTGGTATGATCAAATATCATCTCAATTCATTTACCATCTCAAACGCGTAGGCTTTGGTGGTTTCTATGACAGAAAAAATGAATGCGTTGTTGATATCTGTTGAGACCTGTCATACGTTTATGAATATGTCAAAGATGTATTCAAATGATGAAAGGACTCTAAAGTTATTTAGTTGAGCAAAATCAAATAGAAAATCTCTTTTGGCAAAGAATATGTATGTTGAGCTACACTCGAATCGTCGTATTCCGAACATCCAAATGTTTAGATGATTAAAAAGACATTTGAGGGACTACGGTGCATTTGACAGAAAGAAAACACGAAACTTTGTGTTAATAAATGTTATGGGTAAGCAAATATTACCAACAATTTAGAATTGGCTTGTTACAAAAATTATGCTAATCCAGATTGTTTTTTACGAGAAATAGCCCATGAAATGGGGTTTTCTGTAAAATCCATCAGAACTATTTTGAAAAAGAACAAATATAAATGCTACAGGATACGCAAAGTTCATCACCTCAATGAAAGGGATCACTGAAGGAGAATACGATTTGCGAAGTGGTTAAGACATAGAAATAGGGAACAAAAAATAAGAGATGCATGTATTAGTAGGTATTACACCTATTATGCTAGAAAACTGCCATAGAAATTGTCTGGAACGACAACTTATGTGCTTTCAACAAAAAGGTCGTCAGTTCGAGCATTTAATGTAGATTGCCATGTAGCTTTGATTTTCCGTATTGGTTTCATTTTTCCCAAAAGTTCATGATAAAAAACAAATGTGATAAAAATATCAAGTGTGATTATGGATTTATTGGATTGGATTATGGATTTATTGCTTTATCAATATCTGTAATAAAAAATACAGGTCCGTATTAAAAAAATTGATGGTGCCATGTTGACATGAAACGTTTTATCGAATATTTATTATTATATCGTCATAGTACACGTCGAATATAATAACATTTTCATTTTCCATTTTTTGATATTCTTCGAAATAACAATTACATTCGAAAAAAACGATAAACAGCATTTTTTGTTTTCCCCTATAACTCGAGAAAGGCGAGAGTCCCCGTAAATTTTCTTCGATCTATTGTTCCCGATGACAGTTACCTTTTTTCTCATTTAATCGTCTTCGTATCTGTTACGGTTTAGAATATAGCAATGGTACCACATGATAAAAGGAACGGCCTGTATAGTTACAAAATTCATGAAATGAAATTATTCAGATGCAATTTATTTCGACCCAGAAAAAAGAGTTATAAAAGTCAATATTCACGTAAATTGTTGTTTATGACCCTTATGACATTATTTTCTATATCCAATCTTATAAACATAAATAGTACTTTTTATACCTCCGTATATATCTATATTTCGGCTAACAGATTTTTCCAAAAATATCGTAGTTTTCATCTATCCACATAATAGAACTTCGTAACTTAGATAAAATTATTTATGAATTAAAAAAACTCGAAATATATCTCAGTCGGGATTTTCTCTTCAAATAGGAAAATGTGCAATTGGAATTCGCTTGAACGATTGCTTGTGGAAGCAATAAATGTATCAAAATGTACTGGATCTGACCATTGATGGAACGATAGAAACATAAAATTTTTATGCCACCCTTTCCAGGACAACTCAAATGATACGCAGGTCTTCAGAACCGTCTTAACAGCTCAAATTATTTGTATTGGTAATTAGACCTTTTCTTTGTGGTATAGATATAAAAAGCTCTGAACAAAAAAGGGAAAACAAATTGAAAATGTTACGCAGCCGGGAAGTTGCATTTGTATTAACTCACTTGAGATGTTGTGTTGGCTTTATGTAAAAGAACTGTCGCGTGATCAATCGAACACAAGTGCCGTGGTTTTACCAAACCAAAAAAAATCATGAAATACGTTTTCGCATTTATAACCAAATGTATGAAAACTGGATGAGAAGCAAGATATCCCACTAGGCAAATTAACAAAATCGCACTATAGTCACGAAACAGAAAACCACGACTAATCTATTTTACAATCGCTCACTAACTCCTTACTTGAAAAACGCTTGTTTAGAAAAACTATTTGAAAAACAATTCATATGAAACTCGAGTGATGAGCTGTATAAACGAACAGGATTTTTAAATCGAAAATGGCCGATAAAGCCCCCTTAAGATATACGACCCATTCAACAATGCGAAGTTGGTTGTCTATAAATTTGAATTAGTTGAAACAGAAGTAATCGGCATTACTTATTCGAAATATAGGGTGATTCTGCTACAATAAATGGAAAAGTACGACGTTAGTTTTTGACCAGTAACAACTCTTTCCAATGATTTTTATGCCGTTACTTTTTTTTAATATTCCGCCATTTTAGCCTGCACTGGCGTAGAAATCAAGAATCGGTCTTTAACCTTAATCTCTCAATCTCTGAATTCCTCATCGTGCGTCCGCCACGCCCGCGTACGCACGCTCCTATTGATTCTAGAGTATGAAAACGACCGTTCGGTGGCGCCCCCAGCGTCGATGTGTCAGCGCACCTAACTATTTTTTACGGCGTTGCCACGTGGTCGGAAGTATTGCTGTTGTTTAGTGCCCCATTTCGGCATATATGGAATTCATTATATTTTTACACCACATTTATTATTATAGCGTTATTAGAATAACGCTAATTGGACTAATAATATGGTGCTTATGACACGTGGAATCATAATAAGACTATATCATAAAAATATAAAGACGGATTAAAATAGTAATATGAAACAAGAGTACCTATAACAGGAGAATTTCTAACATGCATGTTTATCTTGTGAAAAACTCACAAAATCATCCGATTATCAGACAAATGAAAATATTTGTCAGGATGTTTCCCTATATTCAAGGTATGTTCAGAAAATAACTAGATTTTTCAATTTGACGGGGTTAGAGTCCGATTGTCAACTTTCTATATCATAGTGGACCAAGGCCCTTGAAGTATGAGAAAAATTTTCACTTGTCTTCATTGTTTACTTTGTCTTTGACAGCCGCTAAGGCTAGACGTATTTTTAAGAACTCTGCGATTTTCGTTTGTTAAATGAAATGAATCCAAGAAATTGTATCAAATTTTGCGTAAAAAATTTAATAAAGTGTGCGCTTGAGAAAGACATTATATAGCGAAATACGTGTCGCGGTTTTTGTAAAACCCTTTATAGTGAAAATCATACAATAAACTGTAATAATAAGAATTTACGAGTGGTATAAGCGTTTCTCAGATGGTCGTGAAGAAGTTGAAGATGTCGAACGCCCCGGATGACCCGGCACATCAACAACCTATGATAACGTGGACAAAGTGAAAAGAAATGGTTATGAACGATCACCGATGATGATTTGTGTGTGCAGATCGCACCTTGACCGGAACCAAAACCTAAAAACGCAGCACAGGTGCTGGCCAAACGCATCTACGGAAAGACATTGGGACTGAAATCAAACATGATGTATTGATCTGAGCACAAAGATGTGCAAATATAGTCATCTTCATCTGGTTAGGTAGCTGGATATGAAAGAACGTTCTGCTATTGATCTTCTTAACAGAATGTCAAGATTTACTTGTTTGGAAATAACGGGA
The DNA here is from genome assembly GCA_015342085.1 of Leptinotarsa defecta. NCBI lineage: Eukaryota > Metazoa > Arthropoda > Insecta > Coleoptera > Chrysomelidae > Leptinotarsa > Leptinotarsa defecta. The sequence continues at coordinate 9,578 of WOGO01002253.1, read as the reverse complement.
GCAGTGAGAACTACACTAATAACAACCTTCTTTCCGACATTTCACCAATGAAGTTGTCTGAGAAGATGACTCCTGAACTCTTTTGATTGTTGGAATCCATAATTGTCAATCGGATGATAACTAACTTATTTCAGATGATTCAAGACTATAGGTCACTTGGACATTCAGTGCTTACGGTTTTTCGGTTCTGTGCACCGTATAGCCTTCTTTTCCGTTTGATTAGAGGCTTCCATATGTTGCAGATCTCCACACGCAGTTTCTTTGAACTCTTTTTTTTTTATCAGTGCTCTTTCCGATGGATGACTCCAGCTTCGGACCACTAGATTTCCTATTCGGGTTTCCAACGGCCTCTTAGTTTCACTGATGAAAGACTTGCTTCATTAAGATGGTAGCCGTTGAATACAAATTAAAAAACTCATTAGATTATTGACTTGTCATTCGTTTTGATTTTCTCAAAGTTTCGCTGATAGCAGTGGTTGGCATCAGGTTAACATTGCTTAGCACAGTTTTCCTAGTCTCGCTTTCTTTCTCATACAATACAATATCTGCATTTACATGTGACCATGGTGGATTAGGTATTTGATGGCCAAGCCATTGATGACGCACCCCCACTGAAGGGTTTCTATTCGTCTGAGAATTTTCATTAGATTACCACTCACCTGCCTATGGATTTGACCACTCCTTGGGGTTGAGTAAAATATGCAGCGTTTCATTTGGAAAAATTGATTCAGTCAGTTAGAAAACTAAGGTTAATTTATTATTCAAAAATGAAAAAACTTTATTCAGTCAGTATTAGAAAAATAAGGTTAATTTATTATTCAAAAATGAAAAAAACTTTATTTTCCGGTTTTCTAATGAGTAATACAATGAAAATGCACGGTGCGCTAGATCAGCTTTTTGGCATCATTTCTGACCCTCTTTGTATATACCTATACAATCTTATAATTTTGAAAGCACTCTTCTGGCAGTACCCGAATATGGAGCGCAATTTGTGACATTTTTATTGGAAAAAAACTTAACTTTGATAAATGATTTTAAAAAGCCCAATGCATTTATCGACATCTCCAAAATTCCCTAATAATTTCACCCCTTCACCTTATATTATTTTCTACATGATATCAAGCAGGTATCCATGCAGGATGAATACTCTGGATCAGGATTCTTGTATGTTTAATGTTGTGCCTATTCAAAGGAGCTTCTCTGTAGTTCCTGTAACTGCATATTAATGGAGTTTATTTTTTATTGAAAAGAGAATATTTTTTTAGGAAAAAACCTTTAAATTTCCTCAAAGATCATTTACTTACTACTACAACCGAATTCTTGAAAGTATAAAATCTATCTTAAATATCAATCACTTCAAAAAAGATTTGAAAGAGCATATTCTTCAAAGTCAGAGACTTGAACTTCTACGTCTATTTGATATAGATGAGAAAAACCATACGTACAATGTATGTATATATTTACATAAGGACACTATCGTTTTATATATATCACATCCATTTTCAACAACATCCTTAAAGATTTCAACGTGTTTTTATATATTATTACTAGTACGCGTATTTTATAATTGTGATTTTATACTTAATTGTCAATTTAATTTTATGTTTGTATGATTTTATATTTAAATGATATTGTATGTCAAAACTAACTACTTTTTTATATTTATACTTATATTTGTGATTTTATATTATCTTGTGTGTTTTTAATTTTATATATTAAGTAGTTTATTTTCATATGCAAATCCCTTTTCCATAATTCATTCATATACTTCATTATTTATCATATATTAATTTTTTCCTTTGGATCTCTTTGTCACCACATACAAGCAACATCTGATGCTTCTATGGTTTCTACGATGTTTATTCAACTGTATGTATTACTTTGGTTATTTCTTTTTGTGATTTGAATCTGAATAAACATTATTATTATTATTATCACCAACATAGACGAAGTGGAGAAATCCCGAAGAAAGAAAATTAAATTCACCAATAAGAACACTCTACGAAGATGTATGAAACATGCACAGAAATTTCTTTCAAGCAGAAACTTCAAGAAAAATATGCATTTGAAATAACTACTCTCAAATATGAACATTGAATCATTTTTTGTATTATCTTTGTTATTCAAAAATTTGTAATAGAATTGAAACAGTTGAAACTTACGAACTATTATTGTGACAGCACCTTTTTATCTTCCAGTAACATGAAGTGAAGTTTTTCCAAAAATTTAACGAATCGCACTTTATTTGAGGTCATTATTGATGCTTTCTTGTAAATCTCGATCATTTTTAATTTGCCACTAAAGTGTGGGATAACCTGCAAAAATAGTGGTACTACCTGAAATATATACCTCAGGATACCCTACTTTCACTTCCTTTGTACTTTTGGACAACTATAGATTTGCACAAATAGTTTTATGATATGTAAGATAGGATGGTGTAGCTTCCGCCATGGTATTACGTGATTTCCTCAGTCAAACGCTTTTTATAAGTCACAGAGTAATATCGCAGTCCCATTATACAAGTTGCTGTATGTACTATGAAGAAAAGTGAATATTGCATAACAGCGAACATCTGCAACGACATGACACCCTTAATAAGTAAATTTGTATAAATATCTACTCTTGCACAATTTTTATAATCATTTCTGACGATTTCTGAAGTTTTCCTCGTTCTTATAGCCGCCGTTCAGATGTCAAAGTGACCTTACTTGAAAATGACGGCTCACTACGATGTATATCTCTTGAATACACATTAACGTGTTCCTGTTTTTTCTTGAACAGTTTCCATCCATGGAAAGTTCCAATATTTTGGAGACCAGGTAAAAATTCATAGGCGAAGACAAGAATTATAAATAGTGCGACGCCTAAACGGATTTATATGAAACCTTTCATAACAACAGCTCATACATCAGAATAACATTGAGGCTACAATTTACAAAGGTTTCGTGTAATTTTGGTCATAATATAACGATAAGTATTAAGTAAGTCGGAAAAATTCTTGATCCTTGAGAGCTATCTTGGCGTGCGCTGTCTATACCGTTGGAGTTACATGCAGATAATTTACCGTGAGATTGTTTATCTCAAATAGTTGTAAATAAAAGTCCGCGATAGCATATATCTACCTCTTATGTAGTAGCCACTATATGGCAAAATACTGAGCCATAAATACTATTAAATCGGATCCTTTTTTTTCACAATGCAAATATTAGATTACCTGTCAAATTCTTATAAAAATTGATACAATCGTTAAAAAGTTATCACGATGAGATTAACTTGACGCGATGCAGTAAGCCATTACGCGTCGCATCTACTTTAAAACGACAGGGGACGATGCGCGGGGGTAGGGGGGCGGCCTAAGCAATGTAGCGCCATTGGGCTGACAGTTGTGTTAATTTTGCAAAAAAATGTATAGGTAATATAATTCTATTCTTGAAGCTATTCATTTTTTAGAGCAGTTGGAATATTTTTTTAGTTACTGTATTTTTATAGTAAAATTATAAATTACTAGGTGTTTCCCGCGGCTTCGCCCGCGTAGATTGTGGTTTGTCACATAAGTTTCGTGATAGACCAGTACACTATAAAAGTATAAAACAATTTTAATTTGTAGTCGTACTCATTTAAAAATGCGCGAAAAACGTAACATTATGTTGATCTCTGTTTCAGTATTGACTTGTGTATATTTTTGTAAAGGTGTATCTTGTGGTGTGATGCGTATCACTTAAGTGCTGAATATTTCCGATAGCTTCATTTGGTACAGTTTGAAAAAATGTTATTAAAACAGTCGTTAGCGGTTAACCCCGTACAATTTTAATCATCCCTTCGGGCAGATTCCGAAGTTTTCGTCGGTCTTATCGCCGCCGGCCCGATCTGACAACAAGGCGTTTCCACCCGAATGTGCCGCCGCCACACTTATATCTTAAGTCGGCGGGTTGTCGTTCTCGGACACGCGAATTTTTGCGCCCCTAATCGACATGCCGTCGAAACCGCATGGGGGCCGACAGACCCACAGCACGTTGGTTTGTTGTTCTTGGCGAGCCGCGGTAAAGGTGACGTATGACGTTTTTCCGATCATGGGTTTTCCGTGAAAAGTGCTTTCTCGGAAGGAACACGGCAAATGTTCACGTGCAGGCGGCATGACATCTTGACACAAATAGGTCCGCACCCTAATTTTATTTTCGTCCCTTGTGTCCTTAAACTGTTAAATCGCTTTTCACAACTTGATGTTAATTGTGGATGGAGAGGAATGCTATTATCGATGAACGATTAATAATTTATACTTTTTAGATGCCTGGTCATGATTTTGGATAAATTCGTGAAATCCGTAAAGTCTCATTGAAAATTTGGGTGTAATATTTTAGCACCTCGAGTATATGACTGGTTACGTGATGCCGGGTCATAAATATCGATCTAAATCAAGACGGTCCTTCTCTCGTTCTCTCTAGTGGTTTTCGGTGAACTTACAATGACTCTCGTCTTGCTTCGGCGGCGCTTGGGGATGGTTTCGCCCTTCAGATGCCGGATGTGTCGAAAGTGCTAATAGGCCAGTCGATCTTGATTTTCGTAAAACTTTATAATAATTGCCAGAGTTGAAATTACGGTCAAATAAAAGAGAACATTCAGACTATACTTAGTGTAACCCGTTTTCAAAATGCATATTGGGTTGAACTTCGCATTATTTATTCAAGCAAATACCTACACAATGAAAATATTCTGCAAAACGTAAAAGTTGAGTTAAATAGCAATTAAGATATCAAAATGAATTGGCTGTCATGGAAATGTCTAACAAAAATTCCAAAAGTTCGTTGATCTACTAATTTTATCTTGAATTGATATACACGAAAAACTCAGGAAACTTAATTTCAAAATCCAAATTTCAATATTTATGTGAAATATCTCAAAAATTTATAAGTTCCAAAAATTATATTTGTCTGTTGAAAGTACTAATGTTGAAATTGCCGATTTATGTTCGTTTTAATCGGGTAAACCGGTATTAATCATAGGTTGTTCCCCTGATGAAAGAACTGCTTTCCTTTAGGTATCAACTCTTTGTTGAAAGTGAGAAAGATACTCCAAGTTTATTTCCTTGTAATTCTTTTATTATCACTACGCTTGATATATTTTTCTTACATTGACCTTTTTGACATATATCAAGCAACATGGAGCACTTATTTTTCAAGAATCTTATAACTACTTACATAACACATAATATAAAGGTTTTAGGAGAACTTATGTCATGGAAAATTGCTATTCTCAACACCCCCTTTCAATTTTACCTTTTCAGAAAAAAAACCGTAAATTATCAAACAATCTTACCAATGAGATACTAGATATTCTTGCATGTTAATTTAATCAAGCGGAATTACTGCAATAGCTGTACGCAGTCTTATGAAATGGGCCGCTGTAAGACCTGAGTATATCAGACTTGATCTCTCGAACAAAGATAATGAACACTGACCTGATTTTTTGACACAAGATCTTTAACAAAATTATACTTAATATCTACATTCTTGAGCTTCAAATGATTTGGTTTTGTCAACAAAAGTATAAATGAGGTATTATCCTCAAAGATTGGTAATGGGTAATCCACATGTATACCCATATCTGTAAGCTCACCTTTCAACCACAAAAATTCACAGGCAGCTAGACTCAATGCGACATATTCTGCTTCTGTTGAGGACAGAGCTACAGTATTTTGTTTCTTTGTACTCCATGAAACTGTACCTCCAAATATTTCAAACAGATATCCAGACGTAGACTTCCTGTCGATTTCACCAGCCCAGTCTGCATCTGCATATCCAATCAATGGATAAATACTTGAACGTGGAAAAAATAGCCCATAATTTAAAGTACCTTTTATATATTTAAGAACCCGTTTTAATCCAACCCACTGAATCTGTGTTGCATTAGTTTGATAACGACTATAAAAATTTACTGCAACACTCAAATCTGGTCTTGTGGACACCATGGCATACATTAAACATCCAACAAGTTCACGGTAAGGCTTAAACCCAGAAATACAAGGACCCTCCAATTCCCTTGGTGGGTGCACTTCCAGAGGTGTAGACACAGGGTTACACTCCTCCATACTAAACCTTTTCAGGACGTTTTTGAGATATACTTCATTTGATATATATATGCCATCAGTTGTATGAATAATTTTAATACCCAAAAAATAGGTCAAATTTCCTAAGTCCTTAGATTTAAATTTAAACTTAAGTTTAGATTTTATATCTTCAATCAATTGAGAATCATTACCAGCAATCAAGATGTCATCGACATACAGCAGTATGAATATCATGTTATCTCTACAAATCTTAGAATAAAAACACTGATCATATTTACTTTGTCTGAATCCAAGATTTATCATAAACTCATTGAATTTTTCATTCCAGGCTCTTGGAGCTTGTTTCAACCCGTATAGTGCCCTATTTAATTTGCATACTCTGGATGTGCCATCCTCTAGGCCTTGAGGCTGTTTCATAAAAATATCCTCCTGTAATTCCCCATTCAGGAATGCATTATTGACATCAAGCTGCTTACAGTAAAGATTCTTATAGCTAATGATTGACAAAAGTAATCGAAATGTTGTTAACCTGGCAACAGGTGCATACGTTTCATTGTAGTCGAACCCTTTCTTTTGGCTGCAGCCCTTCACAACTAACCTTGCCTTATACTTTTCCACCTCACCATCAGGGTTTCTTTTGAGTTTAAACACCCATTTGTTGTCGATGGCTTTTCTTCCTTGAGGAAGTTCACACATCGTCCAGGTGTTATTTTGCATAAGTGCTGACATCTCTTCCTGTACTGCTATATTCCAAGCATTTCTGTCATCCCTTTTTACTATGTCCTCATAGAGGAGTGGTACATTGTCAACATAAGATTCAGCACTTAGCGCAAATACTGCAACATCCTCCTCTAAGACATAATCCTGCAGATGTGTTGGCAGTCTCTTTGGGCGTGTACTTCGACGCAGTCTTTCTGGCTCAACTGGTTGAATTTCTTGTTCTAGCTCTGTGACTACTTTTCCGCTTGAGTCATCTTCAGACTGAGACATTTCCAATTCATCCCCTGGCTCAGTTGCATTGTGCCCATTTGAGGTTTGGGATACTTCCTCCCATTCACCCAGCTGTTTATCACCTGAAAACTTATGTTCATCAAAAGTAACATTCCGTCCTTCTATTACTTTACTCTCTTCAGGATTCCACAATCGATAGCCATTGTGGCAATATCCTACAAAAAAACACTTAATGGTCCTGGTTCCAAACTTCCAGTCTATAAGTCGCTTGGGTGGATGTAGAAAAGCTACACATCCAAATACCCGAAGCTTTCTTACATCTGGTTTCTTCCCAAACCAAGCTTCTGCAGGGACCTTGCCTTCCAGCGCACATGTAGGACTCCTGTTTAAAACATATGTCGCTGCCTGGACAGCTTCACTCCACAATTCTTTCTTTAGACCTGATTCCAAAAGCATGCATCTAGCCTTTTCTGCTATTGTTCTATTCATTCGCTCAGAGACTCCATTTTGCTGAGGAGTGTCCCTGATGGTGCACTCATACTGAATGCCTTTGGTTTCGAAAAACATTCTCATGTTTTCTGAAAGATACTCAGTTCCTCGGTCACATCGGAATCTACTTATAGGAAGATTGAAGTGTGCTGTCACCATGGCTTCATAAGCCTTAAAGTACCTGAAAGTTTCAGACTTGGCTTCCAGAAAATATACCGAGGTAAAATGAGTGTAGTCATCTACAAAGCATAGAACATACCTCTTTCCATTCCAAGAAGTAATATTAATTGGCCCCATTATGTCACTGTGGATCAACTCCAGTGGTCTTTTAGCTCTAGTTCTTCCTTGACTATGAGGTAGTCTGGTTTGCTTACCAGCAACACAAATCTCACATACTTTCCTTGCATCAGGATTGCATGAGAGTTCCAGTCCATCAACTAGTTTTGTTAGTTTTTGCAGATTTGCTTTGCTGATATGGCCAAAACGACGATGCCAGAGCTGAGCTTCTGTTTCAGTGAGATAAGCGTCAGCTGAACCTGACAGCCGTTCCAGACTTAGCTCATATAATTTATCATTCCTTTGGGCTATAGCTGCAATTTTATCATTTTGTTTGATAAGAGCTTTCCCATTTACAAAGATTACGACAAAACCACTCATTTCAAGCTTTCTTACTGACAAAAGATTATGTTCTAGACTAGGAACAAACAATACATTTTCAATCAATATGGAATAAGTTTTACCATTTACATATGATTTGAGCGTCAAGCTTCCATATTTTTCAGCTATAAGATGTTGGCCTGACTTGGCTACCTTAATTTTAATTGGATTTGCACAATACCTTATATTTTGTAGAACACTGTCATCTGAAATAAGATGTTCACTCGCACCTGAATCCAAGTACCATTTCACCTGATTGTTAGTGAATCCACATTTCTGAGTACTGGCTGAGAAACAGAAATCATATTCCGAACCCTGATCATTGCTAGAGTCTACCTTAGCCGTGTGGACTTGACCAGAATTTTCTTGACTTTTCTTGCGCTCCAACCACCTTTCCCTTTTCCGACATTCTGACTTCTTGTGTCCAACATTATGACAGAAATGACACTTGTATGGAAATTTTTCTCCATGGTCTTGCTTGTTACCTTGATGAGAACTTGCCTGGACTTTGTTCTGGGATCCTTTGAACCGCCTTTCACCATTAGAAAGAAATGCAGCTGAGGAATAAGTTTCTTCCTTATTCTTCAAAACTCCGACACTACTTAACCTCGCTTCCTCATCCAGTAGTCTGCCTTTCACCACTGGTAAGGTAATGAGTGAGCTATTAGCAAGTGATAATGTTTCAAGTGAGCTTATTACGGTTTGATATTCCTTACTAGGCAGGGACTGAAACAACTGAAGAATGACTTCTTGTTCTGAAAGTGATCCTCCAGCTGACTTATATTCTCGAACAAGTTTCTCAAAGTTGAGAAAATGATTAGACAAGCTGTCCCTAGAGTTAGCTTTTAGGGCTTCCAGCTGTTTCCTGATTCTGTATTGCGTTGGTAGACTGTCTCGCTCAAAGACAATTTGAAGGCTTTTCCACATCTCATAAGCAGTGTCTTTACCCTGAATGTATTCCAGATGGGAGTCTGCTACTTTTGTGACAATTCTTCTTTTGCAGGCTTTGTTTTGTTTCTGTTTTTGTGCATTACGCACTTGTATACTTTGAAGTTCATTTGGCGTTGCACCCGCTGCTGGAATTTCTATCTCAAGTGGTGACTGTACATATTCCAAAAGTTCCAATTCATCCAGCAAAATCTCCATTCGAAATTTCCAACTTGAGAAGTTTGTGCCGTCGAACAAAGGAATCTTAAATTTTTCGTCTTCTGAAGCCATTTTTTCCGTTACTCCTTTTTTTGGATTGTTAAAAAAAACTCAAACCTCACTTTTTCCGACTACCAAACAGTTACCAAATTCCGTTGGTCTGGGCCCATAACCTGATGAAAGAACTGCTTTCTTTTAGGCATCAACTGTTTGTTGAAAGTGAGAAAGATACTTCAAGTTTATTTCCTTGTAATTATTTTATTATTCCAAT
>WOGO01002252.1:0-16181 GCA_015342085.1 Leptinotarsa defecta | reverse complement strand
TGTTTGTTTTGTTTTGAACTTTTTTAAAACTGAATATAAGAGATAGAGAGAGAGAGAGAGAGAGAGGAGGTAAACCATTGTCATTGAGATTAAAAAATCTTTTCTAATTATACTTTCGACTTCCATTTGAAATTCTTATATTTTTTGTTTCGTTGTAATATCTGCAACTAAGGTCTCCATTCTTGCATTGGTCGACCCGTCATCGTGGACCGAAACGGTCGAAAATATTTCAGGACATAAGTGGGTACACAATTTCACAAAAAAAATTACTGGTTCGTATTTGAAGAAAAAATCTTGAAAGTGGCTCTCATTGAACGAAATGTCATTGCAAAATTGAAAATTTGTATAGAATACTCAAAAATTATATTCTCTAAATCAGGAAAACACACCTCTGAATTACTACCAGTGGTCCGTTAAAAAAAACTCCAAACGTCTTCTTCTTCACCGTCGGTCCATAATTGGGCGCCATTCCTTCCGAATCTGAAACTGTATTCAAAGTTAACGGATCATTATCCAAATTCTCCCTCAGCCCAGTCTTCCATTTTTAATAAAGCGACTTCGCACGTTTCCCAACAAGACTTTTTTGGCCACGTGACTCACGTGTTCGACATTTTAAATTTGTCATTGAAAATTTACAACATCCGAATATTTTCAAATGTTGACAAAGACAATTTGTGTCGGTTAGTCCAATCAAATGACGCAGCACATTTAACGTTCTTTTTTTTCAAACGCCCTTTACAATTATAGTATTCTCTCTTTTTTTGCTTCTTTTCTACTTCAGCAAATTTGGTTTTGTGCGACAACACAGAATTTGCAGTGTGTTTGCTCTTATTAGGGAAAAATATAGAAAGGTTTCCTTTGCCGGATCTAGATTGACCTACTTTCCTCACAATTGTTGTCTAGTAGATCTGCTTTTAATCTAGTTACTTATTCATTTTGAGTTAAAGCTATTTTCCGGGTTTTTGGCCGTGGTCTGCAGGTTATATACCTGACGTTTCGTTTACTACTGCGCTAGACAACTACAAAGGCGATTTGGTAACGATCGCAGTGCCCGCTGTGTTCCGAACACTTGACTTATTATTATTAGTGGGCATGACTTGTTCTCTCTTGACCTCATTTTTGTACCTTCAAGGGCAGGTAGCTACATTTTATTATCATTCATTGCCTCTTCTTTTCTATTGAAATTACCCCTGAGTTTTTGAACTTCTATTATCTCTCTATATAGTCTTGGATAGTCATTTTGAGTTTTTCGAGTATTAATGTGTCTTCGAATAATATGAGTCCCTCTTTGTTGAGCGAATCTTTGGCTACATCAGATATGTCCGAGTCGACAATGTCTCAGGTGAACGTGGTGTTTCTTCGACTAGAGATCACTATTTCCTAATAACCTCCTCAGGTTGGTTATACTCAGATGATTCCATTCTGTACTTAGTGCACAATTTTTCCATGCGATTCCAGTTATAATAACAGAAGTCATTATCTGTGCAAATAAGACCATATTTCCTTGTATCACATTCGTGATATCATATGTATAAAGTATAAACTGCGAGGGGCCTAGAACTGATCCTTGTGGAAACCCCCTTTTTCTCAAAAACGTTAATCAGATTTGATGACACTTCCATTTAAGTGCGTCTCTGTAACTTGCTGTGCTCTATTATGAGTGAGATGTCGATGAATTGTTTCAACTTTCTTCGACCCTATACATATCCAGTTTTTCTATGAGAGGTCCAAGCAGGTTGACATAGTATTTTTCTATTCATTCAGTGAATCACATATTTCTACCAGAGTTTCGTACATTGAATTTACAGTGGAGTGTCCTTTTCAAAAGCCATTTTGATAGTTATGAAGATAGTGCATCAGTTGCAGAAAAATTGCTAGCAAATTCTGTAAACCCCCAACATTGAAATTATATTTCGACTCTAAATCACTTCCATTTTGACTGGGCTAACAGCACGGTCTCTTCAATCACGTTGTGATACTGACAAGTGAAATGTTACGTTAATAAATATATTTTGAAAGTAAGAAAAAATCCATCTCACGATTTGCTTCGGTATTGTCGGTAGGTTGTAAGTTACTGTGGCATTCTGATTTGCAGGATAGACTTAAGGTCTGCTGCAATTTGTTGTCGAATTTTGAAATCAGGAGATGATAGCAGCTGTCCTTTCTTTGATATGAAGGATAAATGGCGAGTAGATCTATTCGTTTTTGAAATCATAATTTTATTTTGTTTATTTTACGGTTAGTTGACTAACGACTTGACTAATGTCAAATATTCTTCTTCTTTAATTCGCATTCGCTCATAGTAATTGACGTCAAGTGAGGTACATGCACTTGTTTGAAGGGACTGATGAAACAGGTGGTAATATTGCTTGGGTTCTGAACTAAAACCGTTTCTATGTGTAGAGGATTCATTTGTGGAAATGTATTTTCTGTGCCTGACTCCATATGAAGAAATTTTGATAATCACCAAGCAACAAATATTCCAAATTTGAATATAAATGTTTTCGTATTATCCATTTTTAGTTCATAGAAAATTTATATGACTGGGATTAAATTAACTAAACGTATGACTGTTCAAACGAAATGTCATCGTGTCGAGAGCAAGATAGTCTCTTTTTGTGACATAAAGTACCAATTTTATCCTTGAAAGCTGTTGTTTAAAATAGACTTTTTTCCTTTGTGAAGATTTTTTATAATTTTACTAAATTACTTTATGGCCTAAGTGCGTGGGCTTACACTCACCCTCCCTACTCTACAGATACAGATACTTTATTCTTTTCTTCAGATATTTCCAATATTTTTTCATATAATGATGAGCCAGAGGCAAAAAAAAAGTTCTCCAAAAACTGATCTTTCCCAGAATATATTTTATTTCAATTTATGAATGAGAATATTTTATTTGCCGATTCAGATTTTAGTGTTACATGATTGTTACAATAGTTCATTGAACCGTTGTGAAGGAATATTAGAATGAAAAAACGAAACAATTTATATTTTGATATTTATAATGGCGCTCAACCAGTAATCACTGTTTTCCTTGAGATTGATGTTCGAGTTATGAAACATAGATGTCGCCCTGCCCGAGTTCCTCCCAAATATATTTACTTTTTCCATGAAATATATCAAAATATTTGTTTCAAAAATATTAGAAAATGATTTCGAACTGTAAGCTCTGGGATTATAATCTATTTTGTAATAAACAACCAGATGGAAAACAGCGAGAAGTTTAATATATCCTGAAGAGTGAGTAAAATGTGTCTTGGTAAAATTCAACCTACATGTATAACTTCAAGAGCTGGTGAAGTTACTGAACATAACTCTAATACTTTTCTGATTAGGTATATTTATGTTCTTTCTCAAGTCGAGTATGTTTTCAGTTTATCACTTATGTCATATGTCATTTGTGAAGTTAAATTTGTGAGTGTCTAACTTTCCACATGACTGAACTTTAACGAATGAAACATTCTGGTGATTCACTATTTGCGGTGAATTGGGACACAAAAAGGCACTCCACTCACATCGTTCTAACATACTTCACGTCCAACCATCAGTAACAAACAATTAAAAATGTATTAATGACTCGAGTACCCCCAGAAAGACCTAAGCGCGTCTCTGGGTGTAATTATATTTCGTGAGCGCTAGTTGAAGACCATCAGACCGTGTCTCGGATATAATAAAGTAGCTTATATTAAAATAAAACTCCAATTACGAACATTCGCATATGCATTGGATTTTCACGCATGTGCCACTTTGGAGTAGTAGCAGAGTTGAGGCAGGTCGGAAATCAACGGGCGCAATCGAAATAAAAACAGTTGAACAACAAGTAATCGGTTTCGTCATTGGCGGAGTTTGGCGAGAACTCAGTTTGACATATTCGAATTTTCACAAAAACCTTCTTGGAATACTAACAAGGTAAAGAAGCAGTACCTTGAGAGTGCCGCAGGGACGAATTTGGGGGGCCGAACACTCCGTCAGTAACTGCAAAGAATTTTACCATTCGCAGAAAGAAATTTGTTCATGAAAGTTCTGTGATGTCGTTGAAACAATCAGAAATATTTGACTTTGTAATGATTATGGACAGAGACAAATATGGGTCCAAGGACTGAACCCTGAGTGACGCAAGAATATATTGAACCTTCACTTGAACCAATCTAAGTTACAACAACGCAAGTCTTCAAAAATATCGAAAGTTGTTTTGTTTTTTGCGTAATTCTTATAATTTTGGGCGTGTTGAATCCGAAAATGACTATCATTTTGCCATTGAACTTCATGTTTTCTGACAATGCAGTTATTTATGTTTAACAAGTTACCATCCCAGAATAAAAGATGAAAGACAAGTAAAATTATTTTCATATTCATAATTGCGTAACAAAATTTATGTTTTTATCTAAAATACATTCAGTGGTGTGCACTAAACACATTTTTTCTCCAGTGAAACTTTTTTTGTACATTTTCGTTTGTAGGAAGCATCTGGAAGGTCTTCCTTAAGCGTCCAACAGTAGTCTTCCGCCATTATTTAACATATCAGGCGTGACCCATCTAATCGCAAGCGTTATATAAGTCTTTCAAATCTGAAGGTTTAGTTTTGTACACATTGCTCTTTACATATCTCCGCAAAAGGAAATCTAATGATGAAAGATCAGGTGATCGCGCTGACCATTCAATCGATTCTCGCCTCCTTATCCACCGATTAGGAAATGTTGTATCGAGGTATTGCCGGACATTAACTTGGTAATGTGGTGGTGCTTCATTATGCTGAAACCATATCGTAGTCACTGAAACTTGAGGGTGTCCTAGATCAGGATATAAATTTGCTAAACTTGGAATGTCATCATTTTGAAGTAGTGGCAAATAATTATCGCCATTCTATTTGCCTTCAATGCAAAAGGGACCAGTTATATGGTTTCCTACAGTCCCTGCCCAAACATCAACTTTTTGAGGGTATTGCGTGCGTTCTTCTCTCATCCAGTGAGGATTTTCCGTTGACCAGTAGCGGCAATTTTGCCGATTAACATGACCGTTGAGAGACAAAGTACACTCATCAGAAAACATAACGTCTTCTAATTGGATGAAATTGTTATACAACATGTCCATCATTTGCTCACAAAAAAAGTTCATCTATCAAAATCGCCTTCCATGAGATCCTGAGTAGGTATCATTTTATAGGGATGCATTATATTTTCTTTTAATATGTTTACTATCGATGTATGGCTAACATGGAATATAGTGGATGCCTGTCTACTCGATGTATGTGGGTTTTCCTCAAACTCAAGCATCACATCTAATTTGAGTTCATCACTCATTGCATATGACCAAGCTCGCGAAATTGCCTCTCTATTCTGCTCATTGAGATATGGGCGGTAAATTAGTAAATTCTTCTTGAAATAGGCGAGCTACTTCCTGTTATGTTCGGGTTTTATCTCCGTAACCAATTATTCATCAAACTGTTATTTTATGCATTTTCGTTAATCTAACCATTTGTCAGACTTGAAGGTAACGAACTTTAAACTTAAATTAAAATACTGACAACTAATGTTGTAACATACAAAGCAAGTTGACAAAGCGTTTTAAACTAACGTTGCCACAGAAATTATTTACAGTTTTTTGAAGGATACCTCTAAAAACACCATTGCTTATTTTTTTATTATCAGTACCTCAACATGAAATATATTTTGAGTATAATACAATAAGTTTTGAGCGTATTTCATCTTAATTGTTGCAATAAACTTGAAAGCGATAATATTTTTGAATAGAGAATGAAGAGACATTCCAAACTATATATCACAAGCCTATATTTCCCATTTAAAAAATTGGGGGTTGTACCAGTCATTCTTCTGGGGTTGAAAGTAGGAGGAGCATTTTTCCGTTGAAGTATGTAAAATTATAATTTAAATTTGACCTGTTTCGGGATTTTGTTAAAATATGTACCCTAACCGAAATAATGAATTTATTCCATTTAGCATTTACATCTTGTATTAAAAAACAGTAATAAAAATAAAATTGTTTCTATTCATTTATGGCTTCGAGTTAGCTCAGAAAACCTATTTTTCATATTACGATTTTGTGTTTTGATAAATAATCTGTTGTTCTGGAATTTTTCAAGTATTTTTTTCAGTTTTCTGAACACCTAAATACATGAAAATCACTTGAAATCATCCAGACAGCTTTTTTATTGCAGACTTCTGTAATTTATCAATTTGACAATTTTAATTCGGACCAGAAAAAAAATCCCCTCGAAAATCTCCGGAAGCACGCCCGTACTCAGGCGTATTCGCGTAGGTCAGTGACAGAGAACTTCGCCATCAGCCTCTGCGAGGCTTCTTTCTTCGGTTCGTCTTTACCGAAATTGTTTTTAGCGGTCTGTCGGCTCTCTGATACCCCCTCGCCGCGCCCTCCTCACCGCGTCCACCGGACGCCAATCGTCCTGCCTCGAATACAAATTGGAACGGCACTATTTCATTTACAATTTATACGTTTTTCTTCTCCTTTTGTTCTTTATAGTTTTGTGCTTTTAATTCTTCGCTGCTACTTGTAGCGCTCAGTTGCTGGGGCCACAGGGGATCAGGGAGTCTGGGGAGCGCAGAGAGGACTGCTTCCATTAATTTGAATCTAGGTTGCAGGAAAATGCGACGGGGAAATATTAGAACGGACCGTTTAATTAATTTTTCTTTTTCGTGTCGGCGTCGTTTGATATTTTCGCTCTGGAAAATTCGTTTCGGAGGAAGCAGGAAATATGATGTCTGATGCAGAGATAATCCCCACGAGAGTGAAGGGATAGACCGTTTCGTAGCTGCCTCTTTGTTTCGAATCGATGGTGACGGTGATGAAGAATACCTCAAAATTTCTCTCTCATATCCTGTTTATATTACAACAGCACCAAGACATGCACCTTGGAAAAAATATAACAATATAGTAACACTTTAATAGAAAAAAATTACGGAAAAAGTCTACAGCACAAACTTGACCGAAAAATCTCAGTTGTTAATTTGATTCGTTCTAATTGGAACATTCCTATACGTCAGAAATCAATAATACTTGATTCAGAATTTGAACAGGATTTTTGTTGTTGCATAAACTAAACGCTTTAGGTATTCAGGAAAACATGAAGTGCCCGTCATCGTACTTTCGCCAATGAACTCGCACCAGTATTTTGCAGACTTTTTAACCTGTCTTACAAGGAATGGATTTTTTCTCCTCGTTGGAAAATTGCTGGCGTTCAGCGTATTTCCAAAAATGGCAAAGCAGTCGCTTTGCTAAGAGTGATGTCAAAAATCATGGAGAAAGCTGTAAACGACCATAACGTTTTCGATATACAGAACCCACTCACACAGGACAGTATCTGAACCAGAAATCAAACCACCATCAATCGTCTAAGATAGGGTCTGTAATACAAAGGAAGGTCTCGAAAAGGAACTAGGCATCATAAAAAATGACCTTCACAGCGGAATGGTTACTCCAGAGTGAT
Source organism: Leptinotarsa defecta (assembly GCA_015342085.1). Taxonomy (NCBI): domain Eukaryota; kingdom Metazoa; phylum Arthropoda; class Insecta; order Coleoptera; family Chrysomelidae; genus Leptinotarsa; species Leptinotarsa defecta. The sequence continues at coordinate 8,716 of WOGO01002252.1, read as the reverse complement.
GGTAGAACAGGCTTTAGTATGTTAAAACGTAGTTCCGGAATTGAGTTTTCTGTGGTGTGGACAGAACTAATAATTTGGTCGTGCAAATTGCTAATTACTTTCCTCATCTTGCTGATTTCTTTCTTCAAGCCTTCTGCATTTTCTAGAAGTTTGTCTTCCCAACTTTTTGAATTTTCCTGAAGCTTCTCCTCCAAGCACTTCGAATTTTGTTGAAGTTCATCTTTTAAACTCATCGAATTCCAAATTCTTAGACTTTTCCAGAAGCTTCTCCTCCAGATTTACCGAAGTTTGTTGAAATTCATCTTTCAGCGATTTGGTATTCTCATCGAATTTGCTCATTATTGAACTCAAATCACCTCCAGAATAAATATGTTTCGGGATCTTCTCCTGAATCAGTCAGTTATCCCACAGTCTCTTCTGGAGTACTGATTTCTCTCCAGAACAATCTCTTCCTCTCCTCCAATTCTTGTTTCAATTCGGCGACTATCAAGCCCACTAGGCGCACTTTCCTCGGACATATTTTCTCTCTCATTGTCTATTTTCCACAAAACTGTATATGTCCACTTACTTTAATCGAGTCAGAAAAATTTCACAAATCTATTTTTCGTTCAATTTATGTTTCCGTAGTCTGGTACTGTCCACTTCGCGAAACACAACTATTCACCAGTTTCTCTGTGCGAACAAATAAGTCTTATAGTCAATTTTATCGCAATACAAAAATTGCCCACCAACCGCTCACAGATTTATTTTACATATCCCACTTCTGACACCAATTGTGACAAATTAAAGAATTAACTGTCTTAAATAAATTTATTTCCAACAATACTTCACTATCACAGACTAATTTATCTACAACACTTAGCAACTAACGCTTCATTTATTCACACTATTTGAATTCCTTGCTTAACCGCTCGATTCACTTTCTGAACTCCACTGCCCTCTTGGGGCGAGAAGCCGGCCTTATATATCGGTAACGATCGTTCTAGAATTCTATAGTCGTTTCGGTACTCAACCAGAGTTTAACCGGCTGTTGCGGACTGCATTCCCTTTGCGGTGATGTCGTGTGTTTGTTTGCTGGCCGACATATCGGTCAGGGACAGCTTCAGATTCGTAAGAAAGCCTGCCCACGGCCAAAAAACCTCCAAAATAGCTTCCACACAGTTATTTTTGGCCGTTAAAATTAATATTTTTCGATCCTCTTCCAATTCTTCCAAAATATTTATCGTACATAGACAGAACATTGATCCATCCTGTTGAATTTATGAAGAGTTCGCTCCGCGAAAGTTACCAGTTTCTTTCGCTTTGGAATCACACAAAAGCCTTCATACTACTGGTATTCGAACAGACAAAAAAGGCCTCGCATTGCTTCCGAGAAACACAACAGTACCTAACTAGATTTCTAGCATTGTTCATGGCCAATTCGAATGATAATAGTCGAATAACGATTCAACGGGTGTATATTAGCTTCGGTTTTCGATTCTCGATTGCGATTGTTTTCTAACAAAAAACAACCTTCGAAAAACGTTACATTCTCGAATCCTCCACCAGCGGTTGTTGCAGATGCCGTTTCGAATATAACAGTTGAGTTAAAAAGTTCATAGGCTGTCATAGAGAAAATATTTTCTTTGATATAATTTGATTTTATTATTCAATATAGTTGCCTTTGAGGTCGATACAACAGTTACAACGGTCACTTAATTTTTCGATACCATTTTTTCAGTACGATATGTCTTCAGCCTCAGAATTACCTTTTCATCGGCGGCAAACTTCTTTCCAGCGAGCATTCTTTTGAGGTCTGAGAACAGAAGAAAGTCACTGAATGCTGATTTTTTGCGCTCATCCTCTGAATTTTCGCGCACTTTTTGTAATGACAGGCTCGGGCGTACTTCCTGCGCGATTCGGGTGACTTGTTCCGTATAGGCGCCTTTCAAAGCTGTGCACCAGATCTTTGGTAGATATGTTCTCTTTTCCTTTCTGGGTCTCTTTGTGTTTGTGTTCCTCTTTTTCTCTCTTGGACGCTTGGGCGGATTATGCCCTTTCTGTCTGTCTGTAAGTTGCTCTTCACTGTTGTTCCTCTTCTTCTCCCTTGGACGCGTAGCACGAATTATTTTCTTTTTGTTGTAGCCGTTCGCTTGTAATACAGTTGTTAGGCGTTTTATTTCGTCGTCGACGTACCTTTCTTCACATATTCTCAATGCTCTGTTCACTACAGTGTTGATGACTACAGTATTGGCTCCAAGGTGATGCCTTTCAAATGTTCGATGAAGTCATTGGAACCTCGGACGTACGTCTCAGTCTTTCCAACATGTTTCTGCAGCATATCCAGCACTTGATGTCGGTCTCAGTGGTATATCCTCATTGTAAATTTTCGGTAACCTCTAGCCCTAGAACCTTCGTGGTGATGTTTCTGATCTGCAAAGTTTCTTCTTCGTCTCTGGCGGTAATGATCAGTTTTTTTGATCAGTTGATTGGTCTTTCTCAAGATTCTCTCTGTTAGTTTTTTTGTAATCTACTGTACGTTTCTTGACTGACAAAGTTGTTGAGTTTTCTTTTGCAGTCCAAGGTGTATGAGACCATTGTTGCGTTTCTTTTGCCAGCAGGTAGAATAATGATATTCGCTTCGTAATTCTTCCTTTAATATCAGCACGTAGTTTTTCAATTCCGGCTTCTATGCTCGCGATGATTTCTTCTATAGATATTGTCGATGGTGTTACGCTGAAGTTTCCCCTTCTAGCTAGTAAATTTGTTTCTACCCTGGTGAGTGGTCGATTGGATTTAGACCACCAAAGAAGACCACCACAAAACTCGGAAACCGACCAAAAGAATTTGTGTGTTATTTATATCACATCACGTTAATAATTCCACGTAATTGTAATTGCTTAGAGGTACTAATTTTGGAAGAGTATAGATGCATTCTACAAAAGAGATTATTTAGCTCATTCCAATCATTATAACATCTATTCCTTCATCGCTTTAAGTCGAATAGCTCGATTTTAGCCACGACTGTACATTCCCGCGATCAACCGCAATTTTCGTTTTCTTAAAAACAGGCCAACTAGACAAGTTCGCATCGCCGCTTCGAGGAGCCATTGTCTTCATTAATTAAATACGAGGAATTCGTTATAGGCTCAAATAAAAAGTGAGCTACATGTGTCCCGCAGTCTCGTAGCAACAAGACTAACAAACGGAATGAGCAGGTGCTCTCAAAATGGCGGCCGAACGTACCGGCGGTACCAGAAAATTGCTTTTGTAAGCCATCCGCGGCTTCGTTTCGAATAAGTCTCGCGTTTTCTCTGATAAGCTACTGCACTTTTTCATAATTATTTATCGGAAAGTTGGCGAGTCTGCAGTAGTGGACTCATTGAAGTCAGATGTCCTTGATAGTGGTGCTCGGAGTTCCACAAGGATCAATCTTGGGGCCACTTCTCTTTTCCATTTATATTTCATGAATATCTTAAATATTGCCATATCCACCACGATGCCGATGATATTCAATTATACTTAGATTTTACGAGCCATTTAATTCTTTCTGCGCTAAATCCAATGAAGTTAGTAGCGATACTTCTCGGAACTGAATTAAAACGTGATCAGCTAATACGCGGCGTGTTGAAATGAACACCTAGGTTTGTGGGTCGACCCTGATCTGAGATTTACTAAGCATATCAGTCCCCTCTGCAAGAACTGGTTCAATACACCAAGACAACTGTATCTCAGTCTTTATCTGTATTCTACTAAAATGAAACTTCAGCTGTGAATCCTATCGTGATTACATATACGACTAGGTTACAAAAAATTTAGAGCTCCTGCATACGTTTTTGTTACAGAATATGGAAATTTCACCATATTATTGGGCTGTGAATACTCATCTAATTAATTCGAAATGAGCGCCATTTGAATCAGTGAACTGTCAGCATTAGATTTGTTTGCTCGGGATTGGAAGAAGTTGATGAAGGCCGTTTTTGCCTGGGTCTGATCGGCAAAAGTTTGAGGCAAAACTACGACTATGATTGAATTCACTATACCAGCGATACTGTGGTTTTTGATGGTGCTTTATCGCCATACAAAGAACTGAGTTCATCGACACATTCTTGTTGCGATAATCCGCGTCGAAAGTTGTGAAAAATAATCCAATGAGAACCTTCTCTTACATTTCCATTTTTTAGTGGAATTGATTTTCTTAACAGACTAAAGAAGACAAATAGCACTCGTAAATCAAAACATTACGTACGTTCATGCTTAAAAATGTCAAACTTTATTGTGGTGTTGCACATTTTACCCGAAATATAAATGGCATAAAGCATAAAGTACAATATGTCAATGTTGAGAGACATTCTGATGTATTAGGTCTAACTCTACTTCCGACAAGTCAACTGTCCGTTAATATAGGCAGATTTTTTTTTCAGCTGCCCAAAAAATAGTTTCCCTGAATTTGAGCCACTCTTTGTTACTACTTTTCAGCGTTCTGAGTCGCTCGCCATCTTCGCAAAGAGTCAGCGTCAACCACAGCATGAAACAATAGACATTCTACAAAATTTAATGCACGCGAAAAATTCCCGAGGACGAAGACACATCTTCATTGTGTTCGAAGAAAAAGAATAAAAAATAAAAGTACTCTGCAGCACCGCGAATACCGCTGAACAAATACCTGACCACAGACAACTTAATTACGGATTCCGTGGCCTAAAAAGCCGAAATGCAACACGAAACAATGGAGGCAGATGGTTCCGTTTAAAAATACACGGAGAATGTTGGGGAAGGTTAGGCACGATTTGGTAGTACGACCGGCTCTGGAAGTGTAGCCGAAATTATCTGCAGCTGGGCAGGACTGGGGGGAAAATTTCGGAAATGTAATATTTGAGAAATTACATTAACGCCACGTGTGAAATTACGGAAGCTTAGAAGGGCCGCGAAATTTTATTATTTGTTTCTTGGTAATAACCAAATTCCTCCACTGCAGCTTTCACTGCAACTAGTTGTGAACAAAACCAGAATTAGAATATACTTCATTGTTCAGAGTATAATTCTTATTGACCAAGGCAGTTGCAGTACATAGATATATTAATACATAGGCTAGCACAACAGATGATGCCACTAGTATCGAATCCATATCATAATTAGTTAACCCTAACCTTCAAAAGACACGTGTATAAATTTCACAGCTGTCGGACTATTAATTTGTGGGATAGAACATTTTGAGTGAAGCAACTTTTGTTAGTTTGAAGGAAATGGAGAGAAAGGAATTTCGTGTGTTGATAAAGCATTGTTTTTTGGCGAAAAAAATACTGCTGAAGTCGAGACTTGGTTCGATGATCATTATTCGGAGTTATCATAAGGAAAATCAAACGTTGAGAGGTGGTTTGCTGAGTTTAAAGGAGGACGATGCATGCAATGGATGCCCCAGTGGAGTACTAATGAATACAATTTCAAAAACTAAAAGATAAAATAGTATAACTGAATAAATAAAAGTTATGACGTTTTAGAAGTATTAGACATATTAATTTAATTGTATCTTCAAACTTTCTGTATGAAGATCTGAATCAGTTTCTGTGCATGTCACTGTGATAGTAAACGTTTTTCATATCAACGTACTGGTGTATCTGAAGCCTTGGCAAGCCTAAGATTCAGGTTTTGAGTTTATTTTAAATGCATTGTTTCCCCTTATATTTTTTATATGAGTAAGATCTTTGAAAGATGTTTTTCTTGAATTCAATATATATGAATTATTGTTTTGTCGAGTTTCATATTAGGGTTCTATTTTCCTTAATTCATGTCTATCAATATGCTGTCTTATTATAGTTTTGAGAAAGTAGAGTTGTCTGATGTCTAGAATTCATGTTTCTTTATATAATGAGTCGGTCAGGTATAGTATTCGCATCTGGTTTGTTTGTAGGTATGGTCTCACGTATTTCAATATATATGTAACAAATCGTAGTTTTTTGAATGGGCTTCGAATTTCTTCCGCATCCATCGTATTCTCCAGATCTGGTTCCTAGCGACTCTTTCCTGCTCTCAGACCTCAAGAAAACGCTCGCTGGGAAGAAATTTAGCGCCTATGAAGAGTTGATTGTGGAATCTGAATCCTATTTTGAGGCTAAAGACAAATCGTACAGAATTAATTCATGGTTTTGTGTGCATTGAAAACAGGTATATTTTTAGGAGAGAATAATTTTTGGGATAGAAAGATTTTGATTATATTATTCTTCATCTTCGTACCAAAAATGTGAGAAATATGATGCATGATCTGCACATTAATTTAAAAAAACTTATTTCGAAATTCATTGCTTTCCTGTGAAAGATTCTTACTTTTTTGTATCAAGATGAAGAAGTAGAAAACCAGAATCTTTCTTTCTCAAAATAGGGTTTGCATGATTTTTTAATAGAATTCAAACTAGGAGTATGCATTTTTTAGAATTTTCGGCAGAAATGCTTGGGAATAAGTTTGTGTCAGCTTGAATTAGCTGGAAGCCGAATCTTTGGGATGTTTTATGTTGGTTCCTACAAATTTTTGATACTGAACGGCTTGAAACACGTCTTGAATATAAAATTGTATAATTATCATCAAGAATAGTGTTTTGTATCTGTAGAGTAGGGATGGTGAGTGTAGACTCAAATCACTTAGGCCACATGTGACCCCGAGGAGTTGTCTTCCTAGGTCATCGTCCATCTTGTCCTTTCCAGGAAGGTGGACAGACTCCTAAGACTTGCCAACACACACTCTCTTTGACAACCTTGAGGTGTCTCAATGTGGCCTTCGCGAAGATTTTGGAGGGTGCGGCGACATTACTGTCATTGCGCGGCTTCTTCAATCTTCTTGGGGTTCCCTCCGTGGAGGTGCACAAATGAGGGAGCTTTCCTGCAGGTGCAGCCGGTTCCTTTCCTTTATTCAAGGCGAAGCTCTTGGTGTCCGCCGCAGGAAGTGCCCTTGCTGTTGGAGGTGATCTGCTATTTCCAGCCTCATTCCAAGCGGTAGATTGGTGTGGACATTTCAGCCACCGCTTTAGATAGAGGTGAGCACTTCTGTCTGGCCTCGGATTGGTTTTTGTTTTTGTTGTCTCTGTCTCCCCAAAAGCCTTTGCAGAACATGCCTCCGTGGACCAGCCTACCCAAGCTCACGTGTAAGAAATTTTGCCGACAGCTGAATGGCCGCTGGGTGACATGCGGTTACGAACTGGGTGAAACCTCATTGTAATCAGCCCACCTCCGGTAATGTGGGGCTCTGCCAGAGGTGATCAACTCTTCCCCTGCTACTCGTGGGAACACACATAGATAGTGCTATTGATTTTCATCAAATAACCGATCGGTGAAACAATATATTCATAACTGTCCAAATCATCTTGTAGTTGAAAGCGGTAACAAAGAGGTTATCAAAAATCCTTGTGTCATCAGGATAAAGTCGGTGAACTGTAATAAATAATGTAAATAGTAGGCCTGAGGCACTCTGTTAGGAACCGTTTTTATGATCACACATGTTTGGGATATCATCCAAATTTTGAATTCTTTTGAAAGACCAACTGATGCCATTATGTGCGGAATTTAACATCGTTCAAATGTCCGCCACAGCTTTTCTGGGTGGAGCGCATCTACACGTCCAATTTTCCATGACTCTGCCACATAAATCAGGCTGAATTTGACCGATGGCATGGGTTATGTTGGCTTTGAGGACCGGTGCGGTATGTGGCTTATTCGCATACACTTGCGACTTGAGAAAACTCCACTAGAAAAAGTCTAACGAAGCCAAATCGTACGATTACGATGGCCAGTTCACATGACCACGTGGGATGACCATGCCCTCCAATCGCTCGTTGAAATCACATGTTGTTGGTGTCTAGATCATCCAATTCATGACAAAGAAGTTGATAATCATGACCAATAGTGCTCGTAGTTGATAGTGAGGGCCTGGCCAACGTTGTTCTCAAAGAAACATGGACCAATGACGCCGCCAGCACAAAATCCACACCAAACAGTGACTTTTAAGGGATGCATTGGACGCTCTTGGATCTCATGTGGATTGACATCGTCCCAAATTCGACAATTTTGTTTGTCCATGTACCATTCATCCGGAAATAAGCCTCATCGCTGAAGATAACTTTTCGATGAAAATTATGGTCAGTTGCTAACTGATCCAGAGTCCATTCAGCGAACACGTCAATGTCTATAGTCATTCACCTACAGTTTCTAGGTCATCAAAAGTGCCGTCGCTCTCATTGCCCTGGCCGAAAGCCTTCCATCTGGCCATCTTCTCTCTATCCAGGGAACCCCTACTTCTTCTCACGCGACATCGACGCAAGACTTCGACAACGCGGGAGGACGAATCAGCGGGGAAGAAGACCCCTTTTCTTTATTTTCCAAAAATAATAAAACATAAATTACATTTCCAATAATACATATTACATATTCAACGAAAGTCATTTTTTGTGGAGGAAAAAATCAGTTTTTTATCGACCTTTTTTGGGTAATTGTTATCTTCCACAATCTGAAAAATATAAAAATTATAATGGAGAACTTTATACAAGTGTAGAATTTTTTATCCATTTCTGAAGACGGAGGCAGATTTTGGCCTCCGAAACGTAAAAGATAAGTATTATTTCTTAATAGTTTCTTTGATAGGCAAAATTGTTAAATACGGCAAGTTACTGATAAATAGAAGATTTTTCTTTGTGAAAAATACTTTGATTTTTACGCAGTAACTTATCGGGGTGAACTAAAAAGTTTGCCC
>WOGO01002250.1:0-16192 GCA_015342085.1 Leptinotarsa defecta | reverse complement strand
GACAATATATGCGATTTTTTCGAATTTTCCAGTCCTTTCGTAAGGTTCTTTGGTAACAATTGCGCTCCTTCATTTCATTGCGTGATTACCAGTTGATTTTGAAATATTTCCGCTCTTTACATATTCACGAAGCTTGTTTTTTTACGTCTAGGGATTTTGTCGTTTGTCAATGTATGTGTCTTCGTCTGATATGTTATCACAAGTGATTTTTTGAGTTTTGAGAACGGAAAGGGATTAGTTTCCGAAACGTTGAATATCTAAAAAAGATATGTATACAAAGTCAATTTTTCTGTAGATTATTCAATATGTTGGCAAAATTTGTGAATGAGACAAGTTACTGACTGATTGGAATCTTCAGTAATTCATGCAATAGCCTTTCGGTGTGAACTCTCAATTTTTCAGATTGTAGAAGGTGAAATCTTCAAAAAACAGCAAGAAACATTGACTCCTCCACAAAAAATGTTTTTCAACATAGTGTTTAAAAGCCAAATGGAATAAATTCATTATTTCGGTTGTGGTACATATTTAAACAAAATCCATAAACACGTCAATTTTAAATTATAATTTAATTTCATGTTAGGGTATTGACAATAAGAAAGAAAGCAAAAACTTTAGCAATGTTTTTTTAGATGTAATCCTTCAAAAAAACTATAAATAATTTCTGTGGCAACGTTAGTTCAAAACGCCTTGTTAACTTGTAGGTTACAACATTAGTTGTCAGTATTTCAATTTGAATTAAGAATTGGTTAACTTCAAGTCTGACAAATGGTTAGATTACAGGAAATACATGAAATAACAGTTTTACAAATGATTGGTTGCGGAGATAAACCCCGTAAACACCAGGAAGTAGACCGCCTATGTCATGAGAAATTTCCTAATTTACCGCCCGTATCTCAAGGAACAATAAACAAAACAGAGGAGCAATTTCGTGAGCTTGCTCATGAGGGACAGATAACAAAAACAGCAGCCACTGCAATGAGTGATGAATTCAAATTAGATGTGATGTTTGAGTTCGAGGAAAATACACATACATCGAGTAGACAGGCATCCACTACATTCAATGTTAGCCATACATCGATAGTAAATATATCAAATGAAAATAAAATGCATTCCTATAAAATAATACCTTCTCAGAAGTTCATCGAAGACGATTTTGATAGAAGAACTTATTTTTGTAAGCAAATGATGGACATGTTGGATAACAATATCATCCAATTAGAAGACATTATGTTTTCTGATGAGTTCACTTTGTCTCTTAACGGTATTGCTAATCGGTAAAATTGCCATTATCAGTCAACGGAAAATCCTCACTGGATGAGAGGAGAACACACGCAATACCTTCAAAAAGTTCATGTTTGGGCAGTGATTTTAAGAAACCATATCACTGGTCCGTTTTTCATTGAAGGCAACTTGAATGGCGATAACTATTTGGCACTATTCCAAAATGATGTCATTCCAAATTTAGCAAATTTATATCCTGATCCAGGAAACCCTCAGGTTAAGTGAATACGACATGATTTCAGCAGAATGGAACACCATCACATTACCAAGTTAATGTCCGGCAATACCTCGATATAACATTTCGCAATTGATGGATAGGGAGGCAAGGAACGATTGAATGGCCAGCGTAATCACCTGATCTTTCATCATTAGATTTCTTTCCATGGGGATATGTAGAGAGTAATGTGTATAAAAGTGAACCTTCAGTTTTGAATGACTTAAAAGAACGAATAAGGCTTGCGATTAGATAGGTCACGCGTGATATGTTAAATAATGTTAGAAGATACTAACAAATTCAACCAACTTTCAGAAATAGTAGTGGGCTTAAACAATTTTATACTCTTCAAGAAATAGTCAAGACGTTTGCATTGAACAAAAGATTTGAGCGGTCGTAAATGAAAAAATAATGTTTCAGAACGCTGAAAAGAATGCTAAATGAATAAATAGTAACGTGGCGTTGTTTCTCTTGATGGAAAAATAAAAGTTGTAAATGGGTTGAGAAATTGCTTTCGACTTCTCGTAATGAGATTCCCTGAGAGTGACAAGAACAGAAAACAACAGAAAACTGTGAAATTGGAAATGACAGCTCCCTATGGGAAAATATCAGAAAGTTAATAACTCATTAACGAATGGGTTTCAGATTGAAATAGAAAATAGAATTTGACAATCCGTAATAAGGATATCTTTGTTGGAAACAGGTTTGTTGATTAGATATCCTGCTGAGAATGATAATGAATGGTAATTTTTAACTCTATTGTGGATTATTATCACTTCTTTGTTACTATACATCTGCTCTTCATAATGAAGAAAAAATTATTGCATTAAAATTCAATTACAAACAAAGGCTCAGGTATTTGAAATGATAAACTTCAAAACCTGTCGGGACTTACCTATTGTCAGAATTGAATTATCAATTTAGGTGGAGTGAATCGCAAGGCCTGACGATCAATTTTCACTTCCTATCGTCCAAGCCATATTACAAAATCACACGTTAAAAGGTAAGATCTCGTTAGTCCCTATCTTGCGACAGCTGATTACCGGAAAAACAAATTTATTTTCAACAGTATATCTCTAAAAGCACTATACAACTATGATCGTTACCTTTGACAGATTAATAAGCAAAATAACATATTGTAAGAATTTATAAGTTGCCAATAATTCGAATAAAATGGCGCAACATAATATAACTTCCAGTTCCATCGTTATAATATTCATCAAAACAACTCTGATGTTGGTGCTCTGATTGTTACGTAAATATCAAATGTACGCAAAACTGAATATTTCATATACATTACATAAATTGGTTGACCTTTACTGGGTGTTTCAAATTCAATCCTCGTCATTGGGATCTCGGAAATTATGAGAGATACGAAGATGGTTCGTTTAGGGCAAAGTTGCGCATTTATCTAAATAACAATACGCCGTTGAGAAAATTCTGAAATTCCGAGTATATCCGGAGATATCCATTAAAAACATAAATTGCGGAAAATTGTTTTTACTTTTTTCTGGCTTTATTATTCGAAGGATTCGAAAATAAATTGCAGTTCTACATTGTCACTTTTTCCCTGCTACATAATAATGTTTTCATTATTTTTTCTTAAGGGCGCTGCATTGAATTCTTTCTGTTTTGAATAGTACCAGATTCAATGATATATCATAAGTTATCATTCTTTTTCGAAAAATTGGAGAAATTGAAAAAAATGTATTCCTATCATAATAGGTTTTGACTTTGATGTTTTTAAATTCTACTTTCAATTTTCTACACTCAATGACATTTTTTGTTATTGTACAAGTCATTGATTTTTTGGCGAAAAAAGGCTTTCACGAATGAAGAAAAAAAAGATGATACAATTTTGTCAAAAATACGATTGAAACAGTGTTAGGACATCGGAAATGTATTTAAACTTGTATCCCAAAAGACGACAACCACATCGAACTATATTCAAGTTATTGGATCAAAATCTCTTTTTTCTTCATTCGTGAAATCCATTTTTCGCCAAAAATTCAATGACTTGTAAGATAACAAAATGTCATTGAGTGAATTGAAATTCAAATTCAGAAACATCAAAACATTATGATAAGAATTATTTTTTTATATCTCCAATTTTTCGAAAAAAAAATATAACTTGTGAAATATCATTGAAAAGGTCAAATCTGGTTATATTCAAAACAGAAAGAATCCAATGTAGCGTCCATAAGATAAAATAAAATTGATAATGGTGGCTGGAAGATGAAACGTCGCTCAACGGCATATTTTATTAGTCAGGTTAATGCACAACTTGCGTCAATTTAACCGTCTTCGTATCTCTCATATTTTTCGAGATCCCAATAGTGAGGATACAACTTGAAACACCCTGTATAGATAATTCTGTCTCCGCTTCAAAGGGTTTCCGAATTGATACAATAAACGAAACAAGTTTTCAAATCCGGAGCTGGTTCTGAAGACCTGCGTGTTTTTGAATTACCTGCAAATTATTATTTATTCCGGGTCGAAGAACGAAATTTTATATTCTTTTAGAAAAGTCAGACGTCTTTTTTAAAAACTTTACTTTTTTAAAAAAAAACTTATATTTTCACATCAACCTTGATCACTACTAACAAATGTCAACTAAAAACGATATACAGGGTGTGATCAGATAACAATGATAAATCTATAACACTGCGTATCAATTGACACCACTATTTCTCATATGGTGCTGAAAGTACAAATATACCTCAATTATACATGCCGGAAAACGATATATTTGAGAATATGATAGAACTGACTGATTGATAGAAATTAATTATAATGTATTCAAAAAACACACTTCAATGTGAGATTTTCACTTGACAGTTTACAAAACCGCGACAAGTGTATTGTGACGCCCGAAGATGCTATCGTATAGCGAAAGACGTGTCGTGGTTTTATGAACTTTCAAGTAGAAATTTCACATTGAAATGGGTGTTTTGAATATGATATATTCTAGATTCTCTTTAAACCAATCAACGCCAATGACTCTTTTATAAAATCTTTCCACCGCAACTCAAGTGAGCCCTCTGAAAATGCCAACTTTTTAGTATTGTATTATGTTGACTCAAATGAGAAACGGTTATCAAATATAACTTTGTAGGAAATGAAATTAATAGTAGATTTCACGCCATTCTTCGATTCAAATGTGTTTTCAATACATAGCAAGTTTTGAATGCATATTATCCTCTGATATACAGTGAGGACGTAAAAAGTCCTTCCTCCTTAACTTTTGATCAGAACAAGCTATCAAGGTTGAGTAAAATTCTGGTAAAATGATACTAGTTTTACTACTTTTTGGCATAGAAATGATTGTGGTCACGTGGCCTAGTGTCAAGAGGGCTCTATCAACTTACTTTTTAATGTAAAGGTTAGTCACGTGGCTCCTGGTTTTGAAGGCCTTTGTGAAAATCGAACAAACCGTATCAAACTGACAAACGTTTGAAATTTGCTTCAAATATGTTACAAATGCAACAACTAACCCAGCTAATGCCGCGCAGCAAGATGAAGTAACACCATCAAGCACCTGTGTACCGTTTTCATTTTGGAAGATTCGTCGCAAGTTACTTTTCAATATAAAAATGAAAAAAAATCTGCTTTCCATAATGGGAAGTAACTTGCGATGAATCTTCCAAATCGAAGATGTTACACAGGCGTCGATGCCATCAAGCAAAGTCATTCGCCATAATTCCATATGTGTTAGCATGGAACTCAAAAAATTGTGATCTTCTAATTTGTTTCTCACGTATTTTTATTAGATGATTACGAGGTTCTTTCTACTGGTGAATTTCATTCTGGTACCAGTTTGGTTTCGGATATTTCAATGGAGATATTTTGTTGGAGTTTATTTCGTTTATTTAATTCAAAATTACTACATTTTGTATATTGATATTAGATGTTTTGTTAATATTTGATATTTATAAGTTAGCTGTGATGTTGTTGAATAAAATGTGGCCACTCTATAGGATCGCCACTGAAAATTGGCAAGTCTTTTGGAACACCTTGTCTAACCAAAATTTTCCGAATGTCATTGTCTGTCACTTGATATTGACGTATGCATTTCTGAATGTTTTCGGAATGTGGATTTTCTGAATAAAAATCACCTACCTTGGGTCTCATTTCGCTGATCTACCTCAAACTTTGGTGTGAAAGTACCTACTTTGTCATTACCATCTCAAGGAGTTCTTCCTGTCATCCACTTCTGTACGTTAGGAACGTAGCTTGCCACTGACTCATTGTATTCATCTGATCCAGTTTTATCTTGGTAAGTAGATACTGACTCAATTTCTTCGATTTGGGCTACTTTCATTGCAAGTTCCAAATCTACGATTTATTGTTGTTTTTTCAAAACTTCTTGCCAATTTTTAATTTCCAGTTGTTTCTTTTTATCTGAATTTCGATTTCACATGCTTTTGACGTCTTGATGACGCAGTACTTCTTGTGCTGACTTTCTTGCTTTCATGAGATTTACCATGTACAGAATAATTTTTCTTGCTGTCTGCATTCATTGATTCTTGGGTAGATTTGTCAACGTCATTTGGCTCTACCGCCGATCTATCAGAAAAAATTTGCACATGCACCTCTGGTCTGGTCTGTTGAACTTTTTATCGGCTTCAGCATTCTTTTCTGCGTCTTTTTGGTTTCTTTTTTCGGCGAGTCGTTTACTTGTTCTCAATTCATACATAATTCTGCCTTTGTATTACCAAATTGATGTTCTTTATAGGCAACAAAGGACCATATGTTTTGACTTCACCTGTAAATTAGGTATTATTGGAAATATCCAGTCTTGAAGAACCAAATTAAAATCTAAAATTTTTGTCTGTCAAACTCTCATCTATTTCTTTTCAACAACATCACAGCTAACTTATAAAAATCATCAAAGATTTAAAAAACATCAAATATAATTATACAGAATGTAACAATTTTAAACTAAATACCTAAACGAAATAAACTCCAACAAGTGTTCGTGTTTTATTAATATTTCAATTTTTATTTGTTTGGTTGTTGTTGTATGTTATTTCTTTGTAATTTCAATCTTTGTTCAATAAAACTGTAAATTTTTGGGTAATGTTTTTTATTTTTTTCATCTCCTGAAGACGCTTCAAGAAGAGTATTGCGTTTCCGGTGCTTGGTAGAACTGATTGGTTTGGATTCGTAATTACAGTATTACCAGTTAAATTAAAATTAAAAGATTCCAAACCAAGTTATGTCAAGTTATTTGTGACATAACTTGGTTTGAAATCTTTTGGTTTTAATTTTTTTTTCATTTTTTGTTAATAATATTTTTAATTTTTTCAATTCTTTCAACTTTCATTAGTATTTCAATTTTTATTTGTTTGGTTGTTGTTGTATGTTATTTCTTTGTAATTTCAGTCTTTGTTCGATAAAACTGTTATTTTCGGTTAATCTTTTTGATTTTTTCAGGGTTATCAAACCAATTTATATTATATTAGAAAATGGAAGTCCGAACTGATGAAATACACCACGAAACATTGTCAACCACCTTCAAACAGTTCTGAACGTCGTCTTCACTTAGTTTACTCAGTGATATAGTTGGTGTATTCGATGGTGTATTCTTATCAAAGGCGATATTATCAATTAACATGGTACAAACACTGCTAAACTAATCTGTAAAACCATTTAGAATACTTGAAAGGTTTTTACATTCTATGTCATCCACATAATTATCAACATGCAGCTAACGTAATAGGCGTAAAATTATTATTTTATGCAGAAATCGAGTCCTGTGGTTCTTCATTTTCGATTTTCAGGATTTTTGCCAACGTAACTTTATTCTTGAATTTCATGTCCTTGTACCAAGTTCTTTCTATTGTGCAGAAGCTCCGTAACATAACATACATTCTCTGTTATGAATAAAATCGAGGGATATTTCAGCTGTATACGATGACTGTTGTACTTACTTGTTTTTGGGTTCTTGTTTCGATCAGTTTTCTAGTTGATCTGATAACTTCCAAGGTTTTGCACCAAGGCCCCTTTGGTAAGGTCAATCAATAAAGTAAGCTTTGATCGAATATATATATAGCCGAATATGTATAGTGGAGACGAGATACATAATTTGAAAGATGGTAAAAGTTAGTTATACCAATGAACTCGGCATTTTCCATAATAGGACACAATTGACACAATTGCATGTGCTAGTATATCTATCAGTGATGAAACGTATATTCAACTTTTCCCTATTGTGAGTTTTCCAAAAGTTGTTTGTGCACGTATGAAATTTGTGATAAGATGCTTTTTTTCAGATACTTTTGTATGCAGCCATTATCCAAGTGAGTACCTATTTCGATTGGTACTTTATCTCAATATATAAATAGTGCAGGAAAGTGTAGTTTGTTGCAGTCGTGCTACAAACATGATGGCAAAAATTAGTTTCTTAGTGTGCTGTGCATTCTTAGCCAATGGAGCCTGGGTGACAAAAGGAGGTAAGTTTCATTATCGAATTTTGATCCGTGTTTCTGCGTTATTATTCCCACTGGGATTGATCTCACATCAGTTCAACCGACCTTATATCACTATATAGTGATGTTTGTTACATGTTCGGAAGTAGGCTGTCGTTACACGATATGCTTCCTTTCAGTCATCACTATATCTAAGTAGGGAGTGGATCCAGTAAGGTCTGTCGACTTCCGAACACTCAACAAAAATCACCAGTAGAAGACAAATGAGATTTTGTGGAAATGTGAGATCAACTCCAGTGGGGATAATGATTCAGAACACGAATCAAAACCCAAAAATCAGTTCAGCATTTCAGTCAGAATTCGAAGGGACGATTTCTATACATTTGGATGTTATTTAGTTTCCATTTTCGTAAAAAAATCAATAACTCGAGAGAAATTATAGTTACGTACATTATACCTTGCATTAAATCATATTGTTTTTTCTTGACCTATTCAGAAATATAAAACAATACAGGGTGCTCCATTTTGAAAAACACAACTTCGATATGTCACACTTTTTGAGCCACCCTGAAGACTACCAAAAAATTTTATTTTGCAGCTTTAATCAATATGGTTTGGTTCCATACTTCTCATCAATTCTTGAAAATAAGCAATCAAAACATTTTCCGAACATGTCGAATTATTATTTGTATTTCTTCAGCCCTAAACAGTTGATATAGTTTTTCACATTTTGGTGTGAAATATTTTGTACTGCTTTCTCCGATATGTGTGAAGGAGTTGATGATCACTGGTATTAGATATTTTGATACTGTAATTATCGAAGTTTAGCTATTTTTTATGAAAATTTAATTCCCTACTGATTTTCACAAATGAAACAATTAGTAAGGAATCTAGGATAAACTTTAAATGCACAGCATGCTTGATTGAAAAATTATGAGTTTCTTTTGATTAAAAATCTGTATCGTTTTGAAAAATATGAATCATAAATTGATCTCAATATGAAACAGATTATAGGCATAGATTATAGGCGTATTATAATACGGGTGTAGGAACGGGTGATATGTAATGATGAAGTCACTAATATCTTTTTCATTGTTGGAAAAAACCTACGCGAACAAAATAATAGTTCCTGAAAAGCACGTTGAAGATGAAAATATTCAAGGAAATTCGATGTATCTTTATCCAACAAAAACTAGTGAAGTAAAAGAAGTTATCATGAGTTTGAAACAAATGCAATCGCCTGGTCACGATAATTTACGAGCAGAAACTTTGAGACATATATCCGATGCGATAAAAAGTGCCTTCACTTATTTGTTTAACTGCTGTTTTGATAGAGTTCACTTCCAATAGCGCTTAAAGTTGAACTCGTGAATCCACTATTTAAAAATGGAGATAAATTACAGATGGAAAACTATAGACCAATTTCTCTCTCAACATTGCGATAATTTTGGAAAAAATTATTAAAATCAGAATGTCTAGATTTTGTAACAGTTTTAACTAAATTTCTGATTATCAATATGACTCACAACCTATGTGTATAATTTATTAGATCCAAGCAAGCTAACGCTTTGTTTATTTTTTGATCTCTCTAAGGCTTTTGATACTGTGTAACACATCAAATTACTGGAAAAATTGAAAAATTATGGATGAGAGATGATATTTACAAAATTTTGAAGAGGTATATAACAGATCGTGATCAAAGAATTGGCATTGGTGCGACTTTAAGTGAACCAATGACTGTTACATATGGAGTACCATGAAGAACGATACTGGGCCCTCTCTTGTTTTCTCTATATATTAGTTTACTGAATATGAAAACTAAAAGCAAAATCCTGAATTTCACAGACGAGACCGCTATTTTTTATGGATCTAAGTCATGGAAATCTTTGAAGTCAAAAGTCAAAGATGATTTTGAGATAATCGAGAAATGGTTCAGATATGATACTCTGATATTCAATTTAGAAAAAACAAAATATTTACTATTCGCTTCATCTTGAATAGACTTTCTGATATGGGACCTCTGATGATCGAACAAAATGCCCAGATTCCCGACGCTGAATCAATTGAATATTTAGGCATCGTAACTGATCGACATCTAGAATGGGACCTTCAAAATGAACATGTAGTGAAGAAGTTAAGAGGAATGCTTTTTAAATTCAAATATATGAAATATTTCCTGGATATGAAACATCTCAAAATACTCGCCTTTGTTCAAACACAGCTCAACTACAACATCATAAGTTAGGGGGTTGTGAATGCCTTTCACTTGGAAAAGTTGAACGCAATTCACAGATGGATTTTGAGAATCATATTGGGCAAACCAATAACATTTTGAAGTAAACAGCGGCATAACGAATCGGGGGTATTTGATGACAGCTAACTTTTTTGTTCAGCTTTGATCCCCAATATATAAAAAAATAAAATTCCTTTCAAATTTGTCGCAGATCAACAGAATACCAGAAGTAAAGATAATTTGCTGCGATAAAACAATAGGACAGGCACCATTTTTTGGCACCAAGACTATATTCTTCACTTCCTGTCGAAATAAAGAACTTAAATAATATCAATCTCTTCGAAGAAAAACTAAACAATGGCTGTTAAATCGACAAAGAGAAGAAGTACATGATTTTTCAACCAGAATAATGAATGTTGAACTTCTTTAGGGAAATAATTTAAGTTTTGCAAATCTGTTGTAGGCCATATAAGTCGAATATGAATGGACATATTTTCACAAATTTAAAATCAAAATCACAAATTTTATCTCATAGATATCTCTCTTTAGAAACATTCTATATTTCGATTTTTAATTTTTGATGGAGTGTAACGAGCATTGTATACTTACTGATTGTTTTATTGGTTTTCAGTGAATAAACATTATTTTCATTATTATTATTATTAGTATAATTATATTATTATCATTTCAGGATCAGCCAACTACCAGGATCCTCCCTCTCTCCCTTTGTATCATTTTGGAAGGAGTTCCTACTATTTCCAGTCGTTTTCCACGGTAAGTAAAATGTTATTCACGAGATATTTTTGGCACTAACATCATTATTTTCTGAATCGATATATACGTTGACTTGTTCATTTTTCTATAGGCGACTCAAGAACAAGGTGTCTTATTCTGTAAAAATCTAAACATGGGACTGGTGAGCATTGAAAGCAAACAGGAGAATGATTTTCTTTTTGAAACTGTTGGATCCCTTGGTGAGTGAATTCAACAACACATTATGTTAATAATACATCTGCACTTTTTGAAAAAATTACTTGCCATCGGTATTTTTATTGATATTTCATCTTGTAATACGATGTAAGATGAAATTTTGAATGTTATAAAATTCATTCTAGATTCTGTTAGATGAAATTGCAATACCTACTAGTGAACTTATACATGTTCTTATAAAATAAAAAAGAAGTGATTGGAATTGTAAAAGAAATTGAAAATATAATTATGATTTCTGAGCATATTATTCGATAAAGAATCAAATGACTTGGCATAAAAAAAAGATATGAAAAAGAGGAAAACAAACCACTGCTGTGCATTGAATACTATTATTCGTGATATTTTGTTAAATATGCAATACGAATTTCCATCTGCAATGATAATAATGATAGCTTCATTATCTAACAGTTAACAATTAAAAGGACAATAAACAGAAAATACAAAAAAAGTAAACAAATTATCACCTATCTCTGATAATATTATTCAGATTCGTGAAGAATATATCAAGATGGGTATAGATGCCATAGAAATGTTGATACTCAACATTGTAATACTGAGCATTATATTTGTTCTTGTTCTGAGAAGTCTGAAAGTGAAGTGAAACCTTGAGAAAAAAGTTGTCAGTAAAATTTGATTCGTCCCAAAATTGTATAACAGTTCACCTCACCATTCCCTAATTTGTATAAAAATATCAGCGATGCACAATTTACTGCGATGGTCTGAAGTCCATATAATCCATCATTAATAATAGTTACTCCCATCAGGATTCTATTTCAAACATTAGAAATTTAGAAAAATTTTTATGTACTCTTTCATCATTCGGCCTATGAGTCTCATAGAACTGACTCCAAACAATCTTCACGTATACAAGTTTCGAACATACTGTAACGATTCTGAAGCCGCCCTTTACCGGTTGAATCGATACGCCAACCTACTCATCAAACAAACACATAACCTCACCTCGAAAGAATGCAGTCTGGAACCGCCGGTAAAATTCTAGATGAGTACCGAATCGTCTACAGAATTCTCGAAAGGACCTTTGCCGATATAAGCCCGTCTTCCTGACTTAAGAGGGCAGTTCAGAAAGTGAATCGAGCGGTTGTACAAGAAATTCGAGTAGTGGAAATAAAACTTTAGTTGCTAAGTGTTGTAATAAATAAATTAGTTTCTTATTATTGAAAAATTGTTGGAAATGAATTTGTTTCAGACAGTTGATTCATTAATTTGCCACAATACATAGATATAATACAAGAGTCTCATAGCTTCAATACTCTGAAAGTTTCTGCAACAATAAACCGTAAAAACTCTGAAATTTAGAAACGTCGTAGATGTCCTTTTTTCGAGCAGTTGGGCTGAAAAGTTCAATGAAGTTGCCTTCAAAGGCGATACAACCATTATAGCGGTCATACCATTTCTCGATACCATTTGAGGCCTCAAAATAGGCCTCAGTTTTGACGATTACTCCTTCATCGGCGCCTGTTTATTTCCAGCGAGCATTCTATTAGGGTCTCAGAACATAAAAAAGTCGCCTGAGGGCAGATCTGGACAATGCGGTGGATGTGGAAAAAATTCGAAGCACAATTCATACAACTTTGTCACCGTTTCCATTGATTTGTGACACGGCCTTGATGAAACAACACTTTTTTTCTTCATATTCATTCAGTGATTTCAGTAATTTATTCATTCAATAGCATACTTGTATATACAATATTTGAAATATGGGGCCGTTTTTCCGCGATTGTATCCTTCAAACGCTCCGATAACGCTGGTATGTAACAATCGTTGTTGATGCTTTGCTTGAGCTTTTCTGCTCATTACCATATGACGTCGTTGAGCAAAATTCGGCCAATTTTTGTCAACGAATTGCTCCAAAAATCAGGAGATTTTAGCCTTGAAGATGAGCCCTGTATTGTTCGACTTACAGTAATCCAGGACAAGAATTTGAGGACCCTGGTGAAGACTGACCCATCAACAACGGTGCGTAGGATGGCGAAAGAACTGGTCGTCGGTTCACAAGCGGTTTTTATGGTTTTTAAGCGTATTGGAAAGATCAAAAAGTTCGAATAGCTCAAAAAATAGATGCCTCACAATTTGAACCATCGACAAAAACTGTCTTGTTTCGAGGTCTGTTCTTCTTTGCTTTTGCGCAACCAAAACAACCTTTTTTAGATCTGATCATCACGTATGATGGCTGCTTTACGACAACCGAGATAGTCAGGACCGTCGTTGGACACTGATGAGCCATCCAGGCATTTTCCGAAAATGAAATAGTGACTTTTCATGGTTACTGCATGGTGGTTAGCGGCTGGTGTGGTTCACTATAATTTCCTGCAACCGGACTGAAGCATTACAGCAAAGTCCTGTTGGGAGGAAATCGCCGAAATGTATTGAAAATTGCGTCAGCAGCAGCAGCAGCTGACACTGGTGAACAGAGTAGATCAGATCCTGCTACCTGGCAACACACGTCCGCACGTGTCACAAATCACCATTCAAAAATTAATCGAATTGAGGGTCGAAATGCTGCCTCACCTACCATAATCCCCCAGAACTCTCGTCAACCAACCAACTTTTCAAGCGCTTCGAAAACTTCCTCACCGGTAGAACCTTTGCCAATCAGAACCAGGCAAGTCGTCGCTGACTTCGTCAAATCCCAAGGACACAGTATTCATGCTGACGGAATCAATTGACTCATGTTACGATGACAAAAGTGCTCCGATTCAAGTAGCGCTCATATCGAATATACTGAATAAGTAGTCACTGAGATATAACAAATAAAAGTAGACTCATAAAAACGGACAGAACTTTTGAAACAATCTACCTTAGGGCGGAAATGCTATTCCAAACTTTGACTACGAATAATAAAATATCTTCATTCGAATTTGTTTGAACTTTTCAGGGGTTACTGATAACGGTCTATTTTTTCAATTTCATTAGCACTGGAAGTTGATCAGTCATAGTTTACCATTTGAATAATTCGAATGATTGTAATTCATTCAATGTATTTTTCAATTGGGCAAATATTTCGTATGGAATCAAGTTACTTGAACTACTATTGTTTTTATTGATATCGAATTGGAATATTGAAAACTCTCGATTCAACTATGTATCCATACTTCCAAAACTGAGAGTTACCAATTATATTGATCATAATCGAAATCAAAATAAGTCTTAAAATGGATACCAATATGTCTTGGCACAATCATGCGCTGGAATTGCAAAAGGTTTTTTCTCAAAAAGCTGCTGGACTCCTTTCAGTGAAGAGCCGTAAGCCTCATTGGAGAGATGAAGAAAGGTTGGAGATTTGTCACTCTTTTATAGATAATTTCAACGGGAGGTGTTCAAGTGACATGGCACATTTGATACCGCCAAGAGCGGTACGTATCAGAAATACGCGACGGACTGTCAATGCTCATCGGTTTTAGGTTCAACTCAGTAGACTTTGAACTTCACTGTTTAAGAACTCTTTCATGTGGAAAACTGTCTTTAAGTGGAATGAACTTTCCAAGAACGTTTTTCCAATTGAATTTAATCTCCAGCGATGCAAATCCAACGTGAGTCGCTACTTTCGCACACCCGCCGCTTTTTGAGCGCCTTAACGATTTTCCTGTAGTGATTTTGTTTTGTCTACGAGAGAAATACAAACATTGAAGGAAATGAATGTTTCGAAATGGCACTATCTTTCCGGCTGATATCACGCTAAACTCAACCGATTGGCCGGTTCCGAGGTATTACCACTCATCAGTGCAAGAAAGATCCAACCCAGACTTCCTTCAATAGGAAGTCGAGCCCCGTTGAAGTCAATCGAGTCCCCCGAAAGGTATTACCTCAAAACCAGTCTACTTGATTGATTTCACAATGGTCGCCCTGCTGAGAGAAACAGCTTGCATAAATGTCTGTCGTATATGCCTAGCGTGGTAGTATTAGCCAGGGAAATAGTTTTTCCGACAAGCATTTACTAGACCTTCTATGTCGTTACTTGGGAAAGATAAATGCTTGGAGATTCCATTTCTAATTATTTATTTCATTCTATTCGATCATAATCATTTTCAAACTATTTTGGTTTGTGATTTCAGTTGATTATGAAATTAGCACGTTTTGGACTTCTGGCCTGAAAAATGGAGCAACCTGGTATTGGGTGACGACTGGAAAAGCTTTCACATACACAAACTGGGCAGGCAACACACCCTCTAATGACACTGGAAATTCTCTTGCTGTTATTCAAGACTCCACCAAAATGACCATGGAATGGAGTGAAACCAATAGTAGTGAAGCCTATTTTGTTATTTGTGAAGGAGAAGGTGCTGGAAATTCTACCTCTGCAGTCAATTAACCGAAATTATTTTTCATCGCTAATTTTGTAGCCATAATCGATAGCTTGTTTTGAATTTGTAGTTGTTGTAAAATGTAACCCGAACAGTCAATGTTCATTTATTCAAACGCAATATATAGTTGTTGATGATGGTTTGATTTTTTCACTCACAATTTTTCCTATTGGGGAGAGTGGGGTCAATTGTAACAATTTTGACAACGTACGATTTTGCTCGCAAATTAAATATTATATTTCGATCAAACGAAGCTCTACTGATTGAATAAGCATTCTTTATCAACGTTTAAATATAAGGTTGACTAAAATCAAACACTTTTTGAATTCAACACGTCTATTATGTATTTGTGTCAAATGTTACAATTGTACCCATAAGGGGGTAACTTGTATCAGCTTTAGGGACAATTGTAACGCAATAGAAAATGTCAATAAAAAATACAAAAAAAACATATATTCA
Source organism: Leptinotarsa defecta (assembly GCA_015342085.1). NCBI lineage: Eukaryota > Metazoa > Arthropoda > Insecta > Coleoptera > Chrysomelidae > Leptinotarsa > Leptinotarsa defecta. Next base: position 262 of record WOGO01002250.1, on the reverse strand, counting down.
GGTAAAACAGTGGGTTAAATGTATGTAAAAAAGTAACTAAACTTGGTGATATTTAGATAACAATACAACTAAACTAACAACTAATCTTTACAATTTAAACAATAAAAATACAAATCATCTACATTGTCTGCACACTCTTCATGACACCATGATTTACAATCTATGACTGTATGGTTTCAGACAGTAGAAACAAAACGCGTCATCTTCGTCCTCGGATGAAGTTTCTATTTGCTTTTTGTTTGCTTTGTCTTTGTTTCCTTTT
>WOGO01002249.1:0-16194 GCA_015342085.1 Leptinotarsa defecta | reverse complement strand
AAGTTGAAAATGGCCAAACGGTAAAAGGTATTGTTTAATATTGTTCAATAACATAATCATTATAAACGACATTATCATACCTATCAGTGTTCGACTTTGATGTCCAGATAAATATCGTTGGAACAGCATTCTGTCGTAGAAGTTTTTTCTTATGGCTACTTATTATCACATCATTTTCAAAATGACTGCCACATAAACGATAACTGCTTTTGTACAGTGTTTCTAATTTGTTAAGCAAATCAGGTCTGCAGCCATATGTTTGCCCTAGAATAAAAATCATACAGATTGAACAACTTATTAGGTACTTACCTTTTGAGATCTTTCGAGAATCTATAAAATTTCTGACTGTTGTTTTTGCAATCATTGAAGCAGCAAACATTTACTGACTTCTTTCATAATATATTTTTTTACATCATGAAGCGGTTGAAGGTCCCGGCCACTTGGGCGGATCACGTGTATTATTCTACTGTGCTTCTGCCTTATTTGCCGCTTTATTAACAATTTCAGCTTTGAGTAATATTCTTTGGTGCATCGAAAATAGTTAAATAAAAGATAATATTCAAACTACAAGATGCAGTTCGAACAATACAGTTGACCTTAATCAAATGAATTAACGACGATACGCTGCATCTGAATCTCGGATTAGAATATATTTTATGTACTGTTTTTCGGAAACAGATCCAACATTTTTTTAATGGTTGTTCAGTCACGTCTTTTCACACTTTCTCAAATAAATACAAACGTTCCAAAAATAATATCTCTAAAAAAAAAGAGAAATAAAAATTATTACTTTATAATTATAAATAAAACACACCCTGTCAATGTATGGTTCTTATCTCACCAAACACAAATGGACAGTTTTCCATACCTCCGTGATCCCTGTGGATTCTACAAACATTGAAATCCGTTTGTTTACTCTCTATTTTTCGAAAAGCCACCCTCACTCACGGATATTTTTAAAGAGCCCGAGACAAAAACTCCCGACGACCGACCGAAATCCGTCAAGAAGGCCGCCCCCCGTCAAAAGCGTGACTGCGCCTGTCAATCATCTACTTCTGCAGAACAATCATGTCAGTGCTGCGACTGTAAAGACGTCGGAGTATCAACATCGAAAGACATCGAAACCAATACCGAAACCAAGATGACTGTTCAAAAATTACCAGTGAAAAAGGCAATGGAAGAGGGTGAACCCGCCAATCCGTCGACCGATATATTTGCTAGTGGTGAAGCCGCGCAGAGTTCTGGAGTGAGCGATGTCGCAGAGGCCAGTGCTTTGGATTCCGGAAAGACCCAAGGTGAGTTTTTTTAACTCTAGAACCACTACCGAGTAGGTACTTTGATCTATGTTGGCATGCTTTTACTGTGAAGTAGAAAAACATTTAGGAATAACAAAGTTTGTCTGATGGTTTGAGTTTGATGGGTTGAGCGGTTAAAAGGGGCTTTCAAAATAAATTCAACAACAGTATACGTGATAATTATAACAGAATATAAGTAAACTGTTTCTGGTTTTGATACAGTGTTGCCCCGGGTTATAAGTTAAAATAAAACGAGTAAATTTTGGAAACATCATATGATGAATTCGTACGGATGACTATACCTATAAATTTGTAAACAATATTTATTTTTGTTACATTTTCAAGCAATATGAATGTAGATTTTCGATTCACTTTTTTTAAATTACAATTTGTGTAAATGTTGCATACCCATTGTTAACGATAATGAATACAGATGAATTGAAAATATGGTGAAACTAATCTGATTCATGGGAAAAAAAAAGTTTTGGCTTTCTACTCCTCCATTTTTACACAACCAAATGAGGCAGTCTTCCGAAAAAAAGAAGAAAGCAACTGATTTAAAAATAAATTATTTACAACTCTAAGTTGAAATTCAGTCACGACTGTTATTATCTTATTATCAGCAGCTCAGAAATTATTTCTATTGCAGAACTAATGCCTTAGAATATTAATAAATGAAAGGCGAAGAGAATCATGTATATCAATATTTCTAGTGATAGCCCTGGATAGTGTCCATCCATTTTTATTACAGAACAGTGGAGGGTGCCTAATCTGTGTCACAGAACAGTAATTTATTTTTCTTTTGTCTACTCATAAAAACATTTCAAATTTGTTGCTCTTGTCAGTGAAAGTTCTGATTGTTTACCCTTGTGTAACTGAGTTTTCGTTAGCTGAGTATGGTTGGTATCTATGGCCCGTTATGGCAACAGTGTAGCATGTTCCATCGTAAAATGCACTAACACTAACACCTAGTTTCTAGTTTGCTAATTGTAGTATAATAGCCCATTTCTATTAAATATGGGCATTGAATGGCCAAAAAACTACAAATCATGATGCAATCACAATGAGCGATGACTTTTTTAATTTATTTATTACACAAAAAGGGATACAAACAGAATCAATCCAAAAATATCCTCATTTTACATATGAAAGATAGTGAGAAAACAAAATATAAATGCTAAGTACATTACATTATATAGTAATGAATGTTAACAAAAAAAAAATTAAAAAAACAGTACCTATATGAAGAACCGATAACTAATCATAAATGAAAATAGATTTCACATACTTTTCAAATCTAAGGAAAGGTAACCTCAGTTTTTCAATATTATTGCAATGAGTATTGAAGGATCTGACAATTCTGCATAAAAGAGTTTTTTCCTGAATTGGTTTTTCTAAATGGGATTGCAAAGAGATCATGGTTTCACAAGTCTCTGCAAGGTGTATTCAATGAAATGTAGGACAATCGACACGTTTATTGAATAATTTGTACATCATTAATATATCTGGCATTTTTCTTCTATCTGTAAGAGACAAAGAATACTTTTTAACGTGATCTACAATCTGTGACGTGACACTAGCAAAAAAATTGAAAATTCTTTCAGTAATTTCATAGAATATCAAATATTTTCTTTTTCGATGTAATATCAACCTGTTGGAATAGTTATTTATATATGTATTTGCCATTCATTACACTCTTGCTTCAGTGAGGCTTGTAAATATTTTTGAAGATATCAGCGTACCATAATTTCATATTTTTTATTTATTCCATATATTCGTACCATGAAAATTTGTAATAGTTAGCAACGCCGACAACAGTTGTGGTGTGATTGACGAGGTAAGTTTTAACGCTGAAGAGGCTTAAGCCTATAGCAGGGCCCCCCTTATACCAAATATGTAACCGAAAAACTAACAAAACCAAAATTGAAATAAACGTCTTTGAACGAGGTTAGTTTCTTCTTTGATTGATTGATATTGGGTGACAGAATACTATTAGTGTTCTGTGGTTAGGTTTTTTTATAAGTGCGTTTTATTGGCACTAATATTATTATTGATTAGATCACTCCCGCCAATATTTATTCGCTATTTCTGCTCGATGAAACGACATGGAGCAGAGAGAGAGAGACAAAGTAAAACAAAAATTCATGGAACCTTCCACAATCTGAAAAAAAAAATTATTTTACAAAGTGCCATTTTTCAGATTATGGTAGGATTGAATCCCCAAAAAGATCCAAAGAACTGATTTTCTTCATGAAAAAAGGCTTTTGTTCAATACACCCCTTCATGTTTTGCTTGGTTTGAGCAACAGTTTTATGGTTCGGGATTAGGAATGTGTTGATTGAGTAACGCTTTATATCTGGATTCCATCCAGAAAAGAGCCGTTCGCCTGATTAGAGGCGAGAACATCACTTACAACCTTGATAGTCTGGAACATCGAAGATAGGTTGGGGATTTGTCTCTCTTATATAAATACTTTTACACGAAGTGTTCAAGTGACTTGGTACATTTGATTCCACCAAGAGCGGAACATCAGAAATACGCGACAAACGGTGGCTGCTCATCGTTTTAAGGTTCAAATCAGTACACCTTGAACTTGATTATTTAAGAACTTCCTCATTTGGAGAACTGCGTTTATATGGAATAAACTTCCTGAGAACATTTTTCCAAATGGATTTAATCTCCAGCGATTCAAATTCAATATGAATCCACTTGAAAGTGGTTAACTTATATTCAGGCTTCTCATTTCTTCTTCCCTGTTTCAAATTACTTAACTTTTTCCTTTCATTTGTAGTAAGTTAAGTGATAGTTTTGCTTTGAATCATATTTCCACACCATGTGTGTTTCTTGAAGAAATGAATTCGTTATCATTATATCATTTCCTTTTCCAGGAACTACAGATGAATTGAGTATCTTGAATGAAGAGTCTCTGGATTCAAAACATAGCAATGATCAAGGTGAGCCATAAATAATTGGAATGTATGTATGAAAAATATACGGTTCAGAAATTGAATTAAATAATTTATGCATGTTGTATTTGATTAGTATTCAGGTTTTTATCATGCACTTTCAAACGCCGTTTCAAAACTTTTTAAAAAGATGGTACATTTGTAAAATATTTGAAATTCATGTTTTGAGTAACGTCGAATCATTTTTACCTAGCCTGAAGGACCTTTACGTTTTGAGAAATTTCGACCACATTGTCCCACATGAACACTCCGGACACTTGAGCTTATAAACTTCAAGTTTCTCCACCTTGTCCACTTGGTCTTTTGCATTAAAAAGATAATTAGATAACCTGGCGTGTGGTGTGAATGCCACTTCCATATTGTTTTTTCTGAAATACCCGCAATTGTCTCTGCTCTTTAACAAGAAGAGAAATCTCACACCTTATATAACATAGTTTCAAACTCAATTGGATTTGTAATCGATGATTGTCAGTACTTTAATTTAAGTTCGTATAAAACTAATTTCTTTGTCAAAAAACTAAAAGTGTTTTCTCCATTTTCCAGACAGGAGCAACGCTCAGAAGGAACAGTTAGTTGAGAGCAAAAGTTCACGAAAAACTAATAGGGAAGATGCCATTGAACTATCACAAACTACCCCTACTCGTCGCGAGACATCCAGTGAACCTTCAGAATCGTACAAAAGTGCCCGAGAACCGTTACCTACTAATGCAGATCGAGATCCCATCGAAGGAAAACATTCTGTGGGGTCCAAAACAGAAGTCGAGAAAAATAAATCGAAACGTCCAGAAAAAACAGAAAAGAAACCGGAAAAACGCAAGAGTTCATCAGAAGTACCAGATTCCGTATCGAAGTTGTCAGACAGAGATAATCCTCCCCCGATCAGCAGCAGTTCGGGGGGGAAAAGGCAGAAGAAAAAGCGTTCCTCTAAACTGGACTACAGCGCATGCGATTGTGTTGGAGTGTGCCAGTGCGTCGTTTGTTCACCTGAAATAATTGCCAAGAGGAAGGCGGCCACCGGAACCGTCAAACCTCCGGACCCAGAGTCGGACAAACTATGCTGCTGTGTTTTTCCTTCGCAGAAAAATCAAGCGATTTACATGCAGTCGGGCCACCAACCTGGGTGTCCGTGTTGCTCTCCTTTTAAAACCGAGGCATTTCTACGCAGCACCAACCTTGATACAAACCGAGGTGCCGTACCCAAAAACAGAAAGCGCATCAGTATCGAAGACGTATTTCTTCCGGCCACAAACTGTCCACTAGAGCTCTACGAAGAACCTCCCAAAAAATTTCCGCACCCACGCAGCTGTGAATGCATCGATTGCCTCTGCCTACCGAAAATCCAGCAATTGGCGCAGACACGGGAGTTTCCCGTTATTAGGGACGAAAAGCAGATCTACCAGGTGTCGATGAAGTGCGAGTGTATAAACGCGATCAATGCCAAGAAATTGGCCATGGAACGGTCTCGGATTCCGATAGCGACCAACTCGAACGCCAGCCCGCCGAAAATAAAGCTCCCAACCCCCACGGAATGCACCTGCGAGGAGTGCAAGTGCTCCCCCTGCGGCGATCAAGCGAAGAAAAAAATTCCCGAAACTCCGGGTGTCACCGCGAGTAAACTAGCTCCAGGAGTCACCCCCAGCCAGCTGGCGAAGATGTGCAGCTGTGGCGAGTGTGAGTGCAAAGTCTGTTTTAACAAACCCAAACCTGTGCCGGCCGATGAGGTCCCGTCACAACTTCCCTGCGATCAGCTGAAAGGGGCGAAGAGCGCCACGCCTGCGCCTTCGAGTAACAAAGTCAGAGTCAAAGATTGTTGCTGCAAAGGTGAATGCACGTGCGAATCTTGTCCTGTTGACCAAGGTGACAAAGCGAAAGATCCGGTTTCGGCTCAACAGTCTAAGATGAGCAAGAAGGAATCGGAAAAGCTGGTGAAGGCGTTGTCATTGTCACGGCCCGAGGATTGCGACTGCACAGAATGCGTATGCCCTATGTCTAAAGGGCAGACCGATAGGGCGCCTCAAGAAACACCGACATCTCCAGGAGAAGAGCCCCATCCTGATGATTGTGATTGTGATAAGTGCGTGTGTCCCAAGTCATCATCAAAAATGTCGAAATCTCCTACAAAAGTACCAACGAACATTTCCAATTTACCTGTGACCGCCTCAAATGTGCCTACGACCGCATCTAACATACCCACGACTGCATCTAAAGTACCTACAATCGCTTCTCAACTACCAGCGGCGGCTTCAAAAGTAAGCAAAATCGAGAGTAAATCTCAACCGCCCCCCGGAAAAAAACCCTCCGATTGCGACTGCGTTACTTGCTTGTGTCCCGAACCACCGAGCGCTCAAGGTGACCAACCAGAAGAAGAGTGCACGTGCGAAAAGTGTGATTGCCCTGGAGCAGCCACCTTGAAACCCACTGAACAGAAACCGATTTCGGCCAAGCCTTCCGAACAAAAACCTACACCGTTGCAGCCCATTCCGGAGCACAGACCGCTCGCTGAGTGCGACTGCGAAGTGTGTGAATGTTCGCCGTGCCAGGATCCGAAGAAAAAGAAGACGCCGGCAACCGTGGCTAAGAGCGCGCCGGTCCCTTGTGATTGCCCAGTATGCGAATGCCAACCGTGCGCGGATCCGACTAAGAATAAGCCTTTTGTTGTCGCCAAACAAAGCGCTATTTGCAGCGATAGACCCTTGAAAGAAAAATCGAGCGCTCAAGCCCCGTCCCATCCACAGGGGTGCACGTGTGATATTTGTGAGTGTCCTGGCAAAGATAAAGCTCTGGCAAAGGGAGACGAGAAACCGGCCGAACCACTACCCACTGGCGAGTCGAAAACTCAGCCCCTCACAACCAGCGATGAAAAACACCCAGACGAGTGCATCTGCCAGGAATGCCTATGTTCGGATGGATTACCCACTCCGTCGCCCACCAAAGTCAGTCACCCGGATAACTGCACCTGCACCGAGTGCCAATGTCTGGACGAAGTCATGGAGACGGCGAGCGACTTCAGCCAAGCGGTGTCCGCTAAACCGAGCGTAGGTACGAAAACGGATAGCGGAACACATGCACAGGAGTGTACCTGTGCAGAATGCAAGTGTCCCGAGGAGGTGGATGCAGTTCAGGCAGCGGTTGAAGAAACAGTAGTAAACCAGCCGGTGTCGGATCAAACGGACGGAACGACAGAACCCAAAGGGCACGTGGAAGGCTGCTCGTGTTCAGTGTGCCAATGCGTCGATTGTTACGGCAAAATTGATAGAATATCGCACGCTCTTGAATGCAAGTGTGGCGACTGCATTTGCGTGGAGTGCCCGAAGGTTAAACCAGGAGGAGACGCGATGAGAGGTGTCCCTTCGAAAGCGTCCAAATTCGGCGTTCCTCAAGCGATTAGTTTCGTCGAAAAAGTGGAACAAATAGAAAAAGTCACTAAAAAGAAATGTCTTTGTGACGATCCGACGATATGCGGAGTGTGTTATTGGTCCATAAAACCAAAATACGATTACGATGAGTGTAAATGCGGCGTTTGCTTGTGCGAGAAGTGCTCTTACATCGAGACGGAGCCGGCTACTGCCCCCGATCCTGAACCGAAATCAGAAAAACCGGTAGCTACGCCTGAAACAGCGACGTCTGAGAATCCTCCAACATTGGCCGTTTTGGCACCGTGCCATTGCATCGAGTGCAACTGCGATGTTTGTTCGAGAGAAAAGCCGAAACAGGAGTTGAAACATCCAGATACGTGCACATGTCTGGCATGTATCTGCATCGACTGTTTTGACAAAGCAAAAGCTGGAGCTGGAAATAAGACGGGAGTACCGGCAGCAGCATCGTTTCCCGGGCCTGCCGGGGAGCACAACCCTAATTGCAAATGCGTCACCTGCATATGCTTGAATTGCGGTAAGGAAGAAATTCCAACAGTTCCGAACGGAAATACTCAAATTTGCAACTGTGGCAATTGCGAGTGTGTTGTGTGTGGATTCTTACAGAAGCCTCAACCCAACGAGGTTCCACCAGAACAAGTGCTCGGTGTACCCCAACCCAATGCTGCAGAGCAGAAATTAATGGATCCCCCACCGTTCGAAACGCCTATCAGGAAACTTTGCGACTGCAGTACGTGTTCCTGCGTAATTTGTTCAGAGAGAAGAGCAACCGAGAGTGAAGAACAACCAGCAATCAATAATTCGATTCACGACCGAAGTAAAGTATCAGCCCCTGCAACTGCGGAAGCACCGCCTTTTGAAGTGCCCTTTAGAGCGCCATGTATTTGCCAAATTTGTACTTGCCCGAGTTGCAACAAGGAAGGTGGGCAACCACCCATCCGCCAAGACGAACTTATGCTAGTCCAGGGAGGAACAGTTCAACCACAGTCGACACCTTCTATGGCGGTTAGTCAAAAGGAATATGTATCGGCCCGTCCTTCTTCCGCGCCTGATTCTGCTAGGCCAGTGTCGAGACTACACTGCGAATGTCCAACATGTTCGTGTGCAGCAAAAGCTCAGGATTTCCAAGCTGGTATTTTGTCACCTCTAGCTGATAAACAATCTCGAATGTCCGCCAAGCAATCAACAGAAGTACGCCGAGTGTCTTGCCCAACTTCTCACGCATCCGGACAACCTTCCCATGTATCATGTCACCCATCATGTCCGGGCTCACATGTATCATGTCCACCTGCAGTTTCTGGGCAACCATCTCATATCTCTGGACAACCATCTCATATCTCTGGACAACCATCTCATATCTCTGGACAACCATCTCATATCTCTGGGCAACCATCACATATTTCTGGAAAAGCTTCACACGTTTCCGGGCAACCATCACATATTTCTGGAAAAGCGTCACACGTTTCTGGACAACCTTCACATATTTCAGGAAAACAATCAAATATATCTGGAAGGCCTCAAGTATCAGCCCAAACATCCAAACAGATTCAACCACAGGTGTCAGCTCAAACATCTCGTATATCTGGAAAGCAATCCCAGCCGACCAGATCTTTACCGGTAGCTCATTGTGAGTGTCCATCTTGCCAGTGTCCTTATACTCATTTTTCGGCACCCCCCATACCTCCAAAGTCGTCTCAAGTATCTTGCCGGCCATCTCATGTATCTGGAAAACAATCTACCCAGATATCATTCGCTCCTTCAGTATCATCTCAAAAAGAATCTACTCTAATAGCTGTTCAGCCGTCTCACATATCTGGACAACAATCTGCCCAAATGGCCACACAATCATCTCACGTATCAGGACAACAATCTAACCATATGCCTGCACAACGGTCTCACATATCGGGTCAACAGTCCACCCAAATTGCTGCTCAGCCATCTCACGTATCAGGTCCGCAATCTGTCCACATGTCTACCCAACAATCTCATATATCAGGACAACAATCTGTCCAAATGCCTGCGCAACAATCTCACATATCGGGTCAACAGTCTACCCAAATTGCTGCTCAGCCATCTCACGTATCAGGACAACAATCTGCCCAAATGCCTGCCCAACGATCTCACATATCTGGCCAAATGGCTGCCCAAACATCCCACGTATCTCAAAAGCAATCCAATGTTATTTCTGGGCAAATAGGAGACGTACCCCAGATGCAAGTTCCCGAGTGTGATTGTCCTACCTGCGTTTGCGCACCGTGTCCAGATCAAGTTGTCCAGGCAAAAGTCAGCAAACTCCAACAACAGACAGAGGTCGATTCAGAGCAACATTCCACGAATTGCACTTGTCCCACGTGCTGCGCTTGCGAAGCCAAATTGGCAGATATCGATCTGTCGCAAATGAACGACGAAGCTCTAGAAAAGAAAATAGAAAAAGATCAAAAGGAAAATTGCGAATGCCGCGAGCAAATCGAAGAAATTCGCAAGGCGCTGACAAAAATCAAGTGCGCTTGCACAGAAGCGGAACTCAAGGCCTTGAAGAGCAAGCCACTGGTGAAGCAAGCATCCGCGTTCGGACAAACGATGTCCGGTCTGAAGTTGGCGCTAACTAATCTGCAGGAGAAGTGCAAAGCCAAGGATAGAATGATCGACGCTATGACGGGAGAGTTGAAGCAGCGGACCAGCAGCAAGACTTTTGACAAAGTTTTGAACAAATCCATCAGTGATGCCCCGGACTACGACAAGGCAGACGATGTCAAATCGCTGGATCGATCGCACGAGGTCATTTCCACTAACGTCCTATACACCGTAGAAGAAGAGGTTCCTGTCAAAAGCCATTTCGACGATAAAATGTCGAGAGCTATAGAAACGGAGAAGAAGAAAAAGAAATCTTCGAAGACCTGCAAATGCGGCAAGTCGCATCGGACGAAAGATCCGCCGCACGTCGATTTAAACGGATTCGAGATCGTGGACATAAGACGCATCACGAAGGACAGTATCATAATCAAATGGAAACCGCCTCGAGGAAACAGCATAACGGGTTACGATATTTTTATCAACGGAGTGAACAAGTCGAAGGTTATGAGCGGCGGTAGGACGAGCGCTATGATTCATTCTTTGGACCTGACTTCGACCATTCAAGTAACTATTTACGCTGTGACAAAATGTGGGCGCTGTGAACCCCCGGCTATTGCCATTTATGAAATTAGGCCGTGATCAGTCGTCACCAACAACTTTTGTAATGCTTTGACATGATTGTTCTGCAAATAAAAGGATCCATAAAAATGTATTTGTTTTAGGATGCAATGAGTACTGTAATTTGACACTAGTTGATTTTAGGTTCATTTGACATTCATTAAGATGTGTTTACAAATTCATAGCGATGATTTCTCTAATCTTTGTAACGAAGCACAGTTCAACATCAGTAAAAATTGAGCTCCTAAGCGTGAACAACAGTCGTCGCTTGGGAGTAGGCAGATTGACACTTATGTGGAAACCAGTGACAAGACCTGAGGTTTGGGCAGATTGAAACCCCAGCGTCAACTCACAAAACTCAAAACCTTTGAAGCGTATCACTACCTGAGATTAGGCAGATTGAGACCTCAGTGTAGTTGTAATTCCTTGAAAATGGCTTCAAAGTCGAATCCGAAACATTAAAAAACTGAAAACTTCAGACGGTGTTCAACACGGACTCACTGGGTGTTTGGGATCTACTACACTTTGCCAAAGGCGAATTTTTTTGTTAGCAGACAAATGGAGTATCATTTTTTTAAAGTTCCAATCTCTCGAATGAACATAATCATGATTGAAACATACAGTTCGAAATGAAAAATAATGCTTTAAAATTAATTATGTAGCAGCAAACTAGCGAAAAAATTGTTTTCTAAATCCTGAAGCCCAGTGTTTTTGGAAGACTCCGTTATAAGGATAGGTATATGAGTTTTTCAAGTCGCCCAAGAGTCATAAATAATTTCTCAACTATGAATGTTATGAATACCATTATTTTCCAGTTTCAAATTAATTTCAAAAATGATGATTCCTTGATTTTTATATCAAGCACTTAACATTAGGGACAATCATTTTATCGGTCGTGGGACTTAATATAGTTTCACTGTGGCACTAGTTTAGCAAAGGTAAACGGTAAACACTCACAGAACTAAATCTCTGGATTTTAGTTCGATGCAAAGAACTGTGTTCTGTATTTCTCTATGGTTCTGTAATTGTCTCCAGGTTTATTCACCCAACCAAACGTCAGTTGCGCATATGCCCAATTCATTTGACACTGACAGGTCTATTGTTTATCTAATTTTATTTATTTTGTTCTTAGTCTGCAACAAAATGCAATTCACATGAGAAGTGAAAAATTAAACATTTCATCTATGCATCAGCATCCGAGTGTCCCATTTTAAAACAAGAATTTTACGAAACTCTCCAAAAATGGTCTATTTTTAGCAGTAGTGCTGAAAAATTTATAAGCTCCACTTGATGAACGAACTAAATTAAGCAGCAAAATGAACAATGAACGCAAATCGATGTTCAGAGATATTTACAAGAGACAGTACAGCGGTAACAGAACGAAAACTTGTGAAATAGCAAAAGGTGAGTCACTGTTCGCTACCAAATGAATGTCTGATCTATAAAAACTTAGATAAACTTAGAAGCTAATACCAACAATAATATCATGAAAAGGAACTTGTTAGTGGAAGGTTCCACTTTCAAGGAGATAACTTTCATACAAATGGGAGATACTAAAAATAAGAGCTGTAAAGATATCTATGGGCTTGATTCCAAAATATTTGTTTTAAAATTATTATGAATAATAGGAATGAAATATTTTTCTTTGTCTGCAACTTGTTCAAATTTGACATTTTGCTGAGCTTGCTATGATTTCATTTCTAACATAATATCATTAACACGCCCTAATCTATAATTTCATGATTGTAAAAGCTTAAGAGATCATGAAAGCTAAAATGGTTTTCGCAACATCACATCAGAAGTATACCCGATTAAATGTTTGATCTCTAATCCATTCTCAGAATAATGTATCTTGTAATGATCAGAAGAACATAATTTTTTTTCTTTAATTACTGATCTCAAAATGTTTGGTCATTACTAACATCATTATAAACAATATTAACTTGAGATTTGAAGACAAATGTTGCAAATATCGTTGTATATCTGTTTTTTGTCAATTTGCTTCAGTTGATCAGGGAGGCTACATAGTTTCGAATGATACTGATGCAGATTCGAAAAGATCGAAGATACTGCAGTTTCAACTGACTTTCAAGCTCTTAGTGAAGCCAAACAGTGGACTTTATTTAATGACTTCTTCACAAAAATGAATCACACAAACCACCAAACTAGAAGTACACAATCAATATATCTAAATACATTCCAACAAGCTGAATATTAGCGCAAGTCTAATAGAAAAACTGAAAAACTGTCGCTTCAAATGGAACAGTATCAAGTTTATTCATTATTATTTGAAATGACGTTATCAAATGATAAAATTTATAAAAGATATATCAAAAAAATGTGAACTTACTTCTGGCATACTTGATCTATTGCTGTTCTTGATTTATATTAAAAAAAAAATTGTTTAATGTCCAAACAGGAATAAATCCCAATAACAAATATATTGATGATCTTACGTTATTTAAAGACCTTACCAAATATGAACTCTATGCTGATGACATCATTTTATTGGAGAGGTCTGAAGAAAACCAAGACATAGATAGAATAACAGAGAGATCAAAGACTGAACTGAAAACCAATAAAATTATGACTGATTTTCCTTCCACTTATCAAATATAATGAGAAAAAGTAATAGTTTTGTGTGACTGCAGCAGTTTTTGTGAACGCATCGGTTTCTGTAACCGCGTCAGTTTTTGTGGCCGCGTCAGTTTTTGTGGCCGCGTCAGTTTTTGTGACCGCGTCAGTTTTTGTGACCGCGTCAGTTTTTGTGACCGCGCCAGTTTTTGTGGCCACATCAGTTTTTTGTGATCGCGTTCGTTTTTTGTGGGCGCGTCAGTTTTTAATTTTTTATTTATATTGATGATCTTACATTATTTAATGACCTTACCAAATATGAACTCTATGCTGATGACATCATTTTATTGGAGAGGTCTAAAGAATATCAAGACCTAGATAGAATAACAGAGAGAGCAAAGACTGAACTGAAAACCAATTAAGTGGAGTGATTTGATTATGATTGATTTTCCTTCCAGGAATCAAATATAATGAGAAAAAACAATAGTTTTGTGTGACTAGCAATTTTTGTGACCGCGTCGGTTTCTGTAACCGCGTCAATTTTTGTGGCCGCGTCAGTTTTTGTGACCGCGTCAGTTTTTGTGACCGCGTCAGTTTTTCTGACCGCGCCAGTTTTTGTGGCCGCATCAGTTTTTTGTGATCGCGTTCGTTTTTTGTGGGCGCGTCAGTTTTTGATTTTTAATTTATATTGATGATCTTACATTATTTAATGACCTTACCAAATATGAACTCTATGTTGACATCATTTTATTGGAGAGGTCTGAAGAATACCAAGACCTAGATAGAATAACGGAGAGAGCAAAGACTGAAATGAAAACTAACTAAATGGAGTGATTTGATTATGATCGATTTTCCTTCCAGGAATCAAATATAATGAGAAAAAGCATCAGTTTTGTGTGACTGCGTCAGTTTTTGTGACCGTGTCGGTTTCTGTAACCGCGGCAGTTTTGTGTGACTGCGTCAGTTTTTGCGATCGCGTTGGTTTCTGTAATCGCGTCAGTTTTTTGTGATCGCGTCAGTTTTTGTGACCGCGTCAGTTTTTTGTGGCCGCGTCAGTTTTTGAGGCCGCATCAGTTTTTTTGTGATCGCGTTCGTTTTTTGTGGCCGCGTCAGTTTTTGTGATTTGTCTGAGGCATTTGACTGCATGAAAACTGAAGCAGAAGCTTCACTGCTATAGAATGAGAGGGCGTGTGTGCAATTCAGTTATCAAATCAGACGCAGATAGTGAAGTGTCTCAAGGATCCGTCCTTGGTACTATCTTTGTCTGCTGTATGTGAACGATCTAACAATGCTCAATAGTTGAGAGGTGAAAAAATTAAACATTCCATACACTTTGTAACATTTCATTGTTACAAAGTGTGTTGATGCAACAAAAACGAGCTGTAAGGGATCATAAGCAAACTGAATTGTCTTGGCCCATGTAAACTGCCCTTCGAAAAACACAAGATTCTCACAGTTGTGTGAAGTGTGCTTTGTCAATAAAAATAAGTCAATATTCATCAGTCAATACTACGAACTAATAAATTAAACTTGCTTATATCTTTCCTCTAACAAAAGATTCATTAAAATAGAATGGAGGTAAGATGTATAATCGATTTCTTGAATATATAAAAATGAGTCTGGAGATAATTCAGAAATTAGACCGTATTATAGTTCGAAGAAAGACCTTTCAAAACGTTCTCTATACACAGAATTTCAAATTGTAAAATATATTGGTGAATTTGTTTTCTGACATCCGCTTTTAGTGGCATATCTATTTTTTTACTGTGTCATAATATTTTTGTTTATACATTTTTTTGGGACACGATGCATTCAATTTGTATGTATGTATTTGTGGTTATGTATGTGTATTGTCTATATACATACATGATATTACACTGTGTATGTGTGTGTGTGTATTGTATTGTGTGTAAAGTATTCCTTACTTTAGACAATAAAGTACCTATAAATTTATTGATATTACAGGCGATGAGAGCTTCGTACAAAGGTTGGGCCTCATCAGGAACATGCTCATCCACCAAGGGTGTGTTAATTCAATCTGTTGGAACGACACCGGAGAGTATATTTTGTCCGGATCGGATGATCAACATTTAGTAATCACAAATGCTCACGATGCCAACGTCAAGGAGTGTTACCGCACTAGTCACCGAGCTAATATATTCAGCGCCAAGTTCCTGCCTTGCACTAGTGATAATCAGATCGTTTCATGTTCTGGAGATGGAATAATATTGCACACGGGTAATCATATCCTCGATGTCTTACATTTAATAGCCTACGGAAGCTGTTATTCATTCAAAAAATCATACTTTGATGTGAAATTTCCACTTTAAAGTTTACAAAATGGCTACACGTGTTTTTTCAGCGTTTATTTCAAAACAAAATACACAGAGTGTTAAATAGAGACATCTCTGTTACTAAGAATAATATTTTTGCCATTCATGGGCGTGTCAATAAATAATCACTATATCTATAGGGTGTTTATTAAACATGCGGCAAAAGTTAGGAAGCTATTTCTTGGACTATTTTAAGGATATTTTGTTCTTTGATGATTTTTGATAGGTCGCTTTGTTTCAAAGAAACGGGGCAAAAAAAATTCGACAATGACAATTTTGGTGATTTTAAAATTATTAACGTAGCCGAAATGTACACTGGACCTACCGAGTAATAAAAATCCAACAATTCCGTTGGTACCTATCAACAACATTCCAATTGCTACAAACGCCTGCAGACATTCAATTTGAAAAATAATAATGATAATATTTATTTCTTTTATTTATATAATAAATATATATT